>UZAF01016293.1:0-11071 GCA_900617895.1 Haemonchus placei | reverse complement strand
CCCGTCTCCCGGACTGACCAGCTTGTCTTTAGATTGCCCATTTCAAACTAAGATGGCAAATACGAAAAAAGCTGATCAGTACCGAAACGACGCGTGTGGGTGCTTCTCCCCGAAAATCCGGACCGCGTGCACTAGTGAGCGCCATGACGGTAAAAGCCTGAATTCTTAGTGGAAGGATACGGTAGTCTCCGCGGAACCACTGCCGCTTGGGAACTTGGGAAGAAGTACGAACTGTTCCAAAACGATAGTAACGACCTCCACAAGCCGATGCTGCCTACGCTCCTTGGATGTGGAACGTATGTAGATAATTGTTAGAGACATCTAACAAGGAGCAGCTGAGGTGTTTCAAGATGGGTAATGAGGCTATAAATATTTGTTTGCATCGCAAGAGAACCTTCCCTATTTGCAATCCTTACAGTTGATTTCTCGCGAATCGAAGGAAACTAGTTGCTGTCCGGCAGAACAAGAGTCATCCCTAAATCTGCATCACGTGCTAGTTAGTTTACGGTGAAAATACAGGACTTGTTCCTGGCTGCTTTAAGCAATCATCAAACACGACAATAAGAACCACTATAAAAGAGAAACTCAAATAGTTTTAACGATTTCTACGAAAACTCGTCAAACCTTTCCTGAAACGATGTTCTGAAACTGCAGCTGGTACGTTCAAAACTGGATAGGCTTTATCGCTTTTTGAAATGGTTAATGATTATCACAAAGACCGGATCCACATGAAATATCAACCTTGTCGTAGGGAAAGGCGCTAATTACTACACTTATTACGGCGATAATTATTCAAATGAATCGTTTAAGTATAAATGTGATAAGTTATGAGTAATCAGAATGGATCACAAGAAATCAGATTTTTAACCCATTCCTGAAGATTTGGGCTCAAATCGAGTGAATGTATGACAAGAATGTACAGTTAACAAGTAGCTCGACCTAGTTAGTACCCTAGTGTTAACAATCTTTGGTAGTAAAGACGTATGTGAAAGCAGCCTATCAAGACTTGTTGGAATAAGAATCGGACAAAAGTTTTAAGAAGGCGAAAATATTGGCATTGTAACAACTTATTTGAAACAACATCGAGCATAGCCTCCATCTGAAATCTTGCCTGAACTTCGGAAATCTATTTCCCATGGCTGCTCTTCATTCGGAGTGTACCTCTCCAGTTGAACAATGCTGGCCCCATCACAGTAATACAAGTTACCCTCCTTGTCTAGAGTGATGTAGGTTGCTTTCGGTATTGAAAGACAAAGTTTCGAGGTCCCTAAATGGATTGAGGCTTGCGATTGCGAATGCGGTGGCAAGAAGTAAAGTTTGCTGAATATCTCACCGCGGTTCACGTCGACAACGATAAGCTGGGGATTGTCCGCTGGGAGGAGGAAGACAAAATTTTGCCAGACGCAAAACGAGAACACACTCCTCAACGGAGAATAAACCACTTCTGACCAATCTAGACACCTTCACCCATTTTGCGCAGCAGAAAAGCAAAGTGAGGTGGAATGGGAGAACCGTACGAACGATGTAACTATACTAACCCACACATTCCATATCCGTCTGATCAGAACATTCCCGTCGTAACAATCTGCCTTCAGTTGTTGTCGCCCATACACAGGTCGGAGATGCACTCAATATCGAGTCGATAACGTAGTCCCCAACTATCTGAATCAGCTAGTAAGTCGAATAAAATCTATTATATTCAATGTTCACTTATTTTACACGACATGTATCTAAGGCTGACTAAAATTGGATCACGCTCAGCGTATGTGAAAGGTCCGCTCTGTGAAAGGGGGGCAAGTGAGGGAACTCTCACGGTAGAGGCAAAGAGATAAACGGCATGTACGCTAAAAACCCATATTCTGAGGAGGTAGCATGGTTAATAGAAGAAATTCCGCATTGCATGTCATTATCCTGCATCACACGTCATTTCATACCTATTCAGCTGCCTAACGACAGCGACAAAGCTTTCATTGTGGTCGAGTATAAACGCGGCTTGAGAGAAAGTGCTAGATGCTTCACAAACGTACATGCTTCCAAGTCGTGCCCTGAGGTCGTTCGCCTGTAACGCCTTGTCGCAGCAAAACTTGCCCGTCCTCGGTAACCGCCCAGACGAGTATCTATAAAGGGTGAAACGATAGATGAACAATCAGGGAACAGTAGAATTCTCACCCTATCGGCTTTTTTCTTCTGAACGTCAATCGAACGAATTGAAGGTGCTTCGATGGGGATCCACGGTCCCTTGCACTCGAACCGGCAAAGCCGTTGCCATCGACGTCGTCGCGCTTTGCTCTAAGGGGTAGAACTTAAAAATGTATGATGGAGTGAATAAAACTCGAAACTGACCTTTTTCCCCCTTGATGCATAATACTGCTCCTCAATAGAATCTGCGTACGTCCAGCCATCCTCGTACTTCCCTTTGTCGACCAATCGCCATTCAGAATCAACCCAGCTCCATTCGCGTGATGGAAGTCTAGAGAGCGATTTCATAGCGCCTTCAACTTATGAGATTCTACTTGAATAACATACTTCTCATAAAGACCGTTCACTGCACATGAAGCTTCCATCCATCCCGAAACTCCATTGCACCATCCTTGGAACGAGGTAAATCCACGTAGGAATGCATGTTTTTGATATTCAACTACCTAAGTAGGCCTCAAAATAAGAGGAGCTCGACTCGACTCGACAAAAAATAGCGCAAGTTTGAAGTATAATGGATTCTCCAGCGAAACTTACTTCTCTTATGATGTCCGCCTTTTGCATATATACATTAGAATTATTTTCGGAGAACAAATTATAATCCGGAGAGAGAGCATAAACAGTTCCATCCTAAATGAAAAGTAGCAGTTTGAAACTAAAATTCAGAAGAAACTGACAAACCTTGGCAAGTGCCCAAACGACATCCTCAGCGCCGGCTGAAATCATTTGCATACAACCACGAACGCAAAGGCTGGGGGAAGAGACCATTGTGGAGAAGGATGGCTTAAACTGTAAGCTGAGAAAGAAGATTCCAAGAACTTCAAGGACGAACGCAAACATAAGGCTCAGTGCTAGCCCTTTATATTATGACACTAGTAGGCAGAAGAAATCATTTCAATGAACATGCCTCAGAGAACAGATGAACTCGAATCAGTCCAAGAGAGGATACACTCCAAACAACGTTCAGATCTTTCACGTTACCAGAAGCCAAAAGACGTCGACGAATTTCCGAAAAATGGTATTCTTTGAGGTTCACTTCGTCAGAAAAGGACGTATTTTCTAAGTTGAGTTGCAGGAAAACTAGTTTTTTTATGCTTTTGAAGGGAGTAGATAATTCGAAAAAAACTGCGTCGTCCCAAAAAAAAGCGAATATCCCGACTGATCAGCCACGAATGACATTCTTCTCCCACCATATCTCCAAGAAATAACAGATGTGGAATAACAGGTTCTTCCACTATCACATGCATGAACGGTAAATAACCCTTACCTGCTGCAGTAACTCATGCCAATCATCGCGCTCAGATTCTTCAGAAAAACCAATTTCCAATTCTTCTGAGAAGGTTGGCGAAACGAATTTCAGCAAGATCGTGAATATGGATCCACTTGCGTCGAAACTGCGAATAGCGGATATTATCTAAATCAGGAGATTTTTTTTCAAAAGCAATTTCGGAGAAAAAATAACAAAAACCTTTTTTGGGAACAACTGAAAGCAAGGTAATCAAAAGGAATCCGAGCTCATGTTTCCTGCAAGCTGCTTTTCCCTCTGTCAACAAAACGGATCGAGGAAAAACAAGATCAAGCAAGCTCGTGGTAAGGTAGAAGAAAAAATATTCAGTTCTCCGTCTGCATATTATAATTATATTACTTTTGGCACTAGAACGTCTCAAGTTATCATGAAAAAAGAAACGGATTGGATACCCGACCATACCTCCGGTAAGGACTTCACAACAGCGTTGCCTGTTGCAGGTTGGAACATCAGCTGATGAGAACTGAGCAAAACCACACCGTTCTGGAATCGTTGGTCCCCTTGACGTCTCAGTTTTGCTGGATATTTTCGATTCCATGAATCCGGATCTTGCCCTTCCTCCATAAGTTCCTAAAATCCTACAACTTTTCTTCAATACCGGGTTTGAGCGGAAGTCTAGTTACCTCAAGATCATTGCCAGTGGATCTGAATGCTTCCCAACAAAGTTCGTTTACAGCACAGAGATCTTTCAAGATCTGAAGAGAAGGGAACTAACAAGGTAATAATAAAAACCTTATTGATAAAGCTTGCCTGCTTCCGCCAAGTGGCATATCGGAAATTAGCAGTAGCGCGTACGACCACATGTTCATTGACCCAATGTTTAGGTAGGCTACTGTAGCGCGTACCACTATTCGCAACCTTGAAAAGTAGTAGTCTTGCATTGCAACATAAGAAGGATGTTAAAGGCAAAGTCATGTACTGACCGCAGCCCACTTATGAGTATCTGTAGTGGTCCTCTCTACAATTCGCACAAAACTTCTTCCAGCCGGTTCATTGGGAGAAACGCCGTCACGTACATAAACAACACCACTGTCAGATACACCAGCCACCTAGAAAAGGTAAGGCAATCTTTCCAATATTTGAAAAAACAAGTGTCCGGAGAACGGTGGCTGTTGATACCTGATCATCAGCGTTAATGCACAGCCCGTAGACTTCACCACTGAATTCAAAATAATTCAACTCGGAAAACGACGACTGTTCATGACCGGCTTTACTAGGATGAAGACGTTTGCTCCATAACTGGAAAACGTACTATTGCAGAGTATCTGTGAGGTTATCGCCCTTCGATTCAGCTTCACTGAGGAAACCAGCTGTTAAGTTTTCTGGAAACGACAGGAAACCAAGAACCAGTGGATTCAAAGCGATTTGCCGAACTCAGTTCTGATCCAACAATGTCGAAAAATGCTATGCAGAACATGAAAAGTTGAATGCAGAATATTTACAACTCTAGACAAATTGATAGCCGTCGAGAAACGGTAACGAACGGGACAAAAGCCTCACCTTGCCGTCTACAGACACTACCCACATGGACCTTGTTCCTATGGAGATAAAAGCAAGAGGGAGATTCTGTGGAGCGAGCAGTGGGCACCAGGTGGTGCCATTCCTACAATCTAGAAGAAAAACTTGGTTTTTGTAGACAAACGACCCTCTCTTTGTCTCTCCACAAACTCGAAAAGGAAAGCTATGCGAACTATAAGTCACCATTTTTTGCAAGATGATGAAGCTATTTTTTATTGACATATCCTGATGTTACTTATGAATACCTCTAGTTATTCCTGCTCGAAAAAATAATCGCCCATCCCATGTAAGCACAACCAATGTTCCGAGCGAAGCTGAACAACTGATTTTAGCCAAGTCTTCTCTTCCTTCTGAAACACTCCCACGATATTGACATATGCTCCAAAAGCCAATAAATTATTTATAAGCCGCACGACCTTCGCTTTCAATTTCTGGAATTTTCCGCCAGCTATCCCCTCCTGGATTATTTCCATCGATTCCAACTCTTCTGAAAATGCACAATGACGGCGAAACTACAGGTTCACGCGGAGCTGAGTAAAACATCAACTCCAGAGTATTTCGAATGGTAGGACCCACCTATAGACATAACCATCTTTAGACAAAGCAAATAATAAGCAGTTACGATCGGGCAGTAGATCAAATCCACCAACAGCTAACTCGACGAAAGTTGTCTTTTCCTCTCTGGGTAGCTGAAAAACGGTCATATAATGTGAGATTGAGAAACATCGTCCTAGCCCATTCACCCTTTTGCCATATTCGAGAAAAATGCTCAAGTTTTTCGGTTGACGTATTTGAAGTTCGTCAGTTGAAAACAATTCTGATCACTACTCAACAGAATAAGAACCACAGCGAACTCTAACTTTAACGCGGAAGCTGCGTGGGCGGGATATTTGGACGAGCTGTTCAAATGAGCGCGCTGTTGCATACAGCTGGCTGCATTGAGCTGCCTGCGTACATGGTGCGGGTCCTGGCGCGAATGATGCAACCTCTACAGCTTTCACAACGCTTGAGAACTCGTCTGCTTGGGTGTGTACTTCGGCCAAGCCGGTATTAGGGCCCCTATTACGCCCTATCTCGTTGTTTTTCGACCCGACAGCGTCCCTTAGGTTGTCCTTGGAACTTATATCATCCGACCACCCGCTGTCAGATGAACTCGCCAGGAAGACACGCTTATCTCTGATCTCACACATGGTACGTTACGTTCGTTGGTATGTCTGGTGTGTCTGGTCTTCGTTGTGCTATTTACAATTTCTGGTTGGAAGCATTTTCCTCTTTGAAAACGTAGATTTGAGTAACCTCAACGAAATTGATATAAAAATCCACCTCAGCCCATTTTTCAATACTTGTGTAGCGCATATGTCTTTTCCACCTCCGACGACGTACAAAGGAACTGACACCTTTTTTTGGGCTCCAGGCTGCACCAGCAAAATTTGTAGCATACTCCCAGCCCTAAACTAGCGGAATAATAATAATTCAATTGATTTCCTTACACAGTCACAGTAAGCTCACCTCCATGTCGCACTTTCGCACATCCACATCGACAATCCACGACTCTTCCCAACGCCAGCCGTCTGCTTTCAGTTGGAAACCAGACATGTCACCCGAGTTTGACCCATCCTCGTTACTGAACGCGGCGCGGTCTGTCGGCAAGGTTCTTGACGACCATCCAGCTACTGGATACCATCGCTGAAAACCACCGTCGATCCAGGATTCCAAAAAGAACTGGTCAATAACGCCGTACTTGATTCGCATAAATTTCCACTCTCCGACGTATTGTCAGGTGCGAATTCAAAACGAATTGGAAGACATTGCCATTGAGATCCAAAGCAAAGGCAGCCTAAATAATGAATTCTGCCCAATATAAGGAAAATTATGAAAAAATAGCCCTATGACAATAAAACCTAGAGGTGTTTTTAATCCTGCTGAATATATTCAACTTTACAAATGAAATACAGTGAATTAAATGAAAGAGATATTACATGAGGTGCTGCAAGAATTTGATGGATTTTCTGCTGCTCTCCTTCTACAACGACGGGCTCAGACTTCCAATGAGCTTCAGATATATGTTCTGCAAACGGAACAGATTGAAAATCTATACTCTGCAGTGTAAGGTAGTGAAACGATGAATTTGGAAAAAAACCTGATGAACAGTTTGGATCTACTATAACAAGTACTCCATTGAACATACCTATTCGGTTGTCCGCAGTTACTCGATAGGGCACTCCATTCGAACTCAACAGCCAAAGGTACCCATTGCCCATGAACGAACCAACGCCAACTGGAATGTATTTCTCAGCTTCACCTAAATCAGTAAGTGGTATACCGTTACTATCACGAAATGAACAAGGAGGAATACAGTCAATGGTGGAACTTTTAGAAACTATCACCGTGAAAGTTGCAGAACCTGTGGAATTGTGCATAACAGAAGCTTGTCTACCTACACAAACATTACTCAGAAGACACTTCTCAGGTTGGGGCTACTTATTATCAAACGATATTGAAGTGAAAGGCGGAACTAAATCGTTACCATCGGAACCATTAATCTAAAGGCATTATCGCCAATGCACAGCACCGTTTCTTCATATATAATAGAAAGGCGTTTGTACTTAGCGCAAATAGAGATAAACTTCGATACGGTAGGAAAAGCTCTTTTTTTTTNTTTTTTTTTGCCGTGCTGGGGTTTCGACATGTTATATACATATTCCTCTATTATAAATCCGAATTAAACCACACGAAGAGTATGCAGCGGATCCGAATAATGAGCATGATTGTTCTTTCACCCATATCACCTGCTGAAGCATATTTTGTAGCAAAACACTAGCTTACAGATCGCAGCATCCATACTGATTACTGGTGCTATGGATAAGAAAAGTACTGTGCTGGAAAGATTACTTCCCCTGAAGTTCCACTTGAATATATTTCGTTTTACAAAAGATTTTCATAATTCCTCTCATGCTCACACATGAAACAGAAGTTCTTAGATATGATATTGCAGGAACACTAGGAACGCCTTCTCTAGGACAGTTTTTCTTCTGAAAAGAACTGCGAAATAGCCAAACCTAGCACCTCTCGACTTATGAAAACTCGATTGAAATTGCTTTTCGAAAGTTATTCTTAGCTGTAAGGTTATACGGGCAACGGTCTGCTTTCATGAGGAATTACCGGTGTTTATGAACTATGTTGAACGTTATCCAAGGAATGTGCTTAATTTCTGAATGTTTTATCAAAAAGACAGAATATTAACGAAAAGCAGCGAGAGGACCATGCCTTATAAGAATAACAGGTATAAAAAGTAATATCTTTCATTCACTATACAGATGTTAATCGCAGGACGGAAGAGCCGATAACTTTGAAGACAGCATCGTATCACTAACACTAACATCTAACACAACTGGCATCACAGACTAAGCACATAACAACCTATGAAATTAAGAATCTCTAGTAAAAACAAGAGATGAATAAAAAGATCGTTTGGTTCGAATATAACTCTTCCGGAACTATGCACACAGCGTAGAAACAAAAATCGCCGGAAGAGTTTCAGAAAAGGTATGTAAAAAGATTAAAGAAATTAGGTTCAAACATTTGTCACGGAGGACAACGATTCCAGCGACCTATGATACAGACGGAATGTTCCATTTCACTCGGAGTAGTCTATACATAACTCCTCACTTGTTTCCCATCGTTGCCTTGTTAGTCTGAAAAGGCGAGTTTCTCATTGGATTCCAGAAGAGAAAAACAGCTTCCCACTTAAAAACCCATGAAAAGCGCCAAAGTGCTCTAAGACGGCCACAAATTAAAAACTAGATGTACCTGTACAATGCCAATGATCATTCCAAAAAGACCAATGGCAGATGCAAAAATTTCTATGATAAGAATTTTTACAAAGAGAGCGGGATTTGCAGCATCAGCAATAGCGGCACCAGACCCAACAATACCTGTAGTAATAAGAAATATTAGAAGAAAACAAGAAAAACTGATTGAACTGAGATAGCTTACCTACGGCTAGGCCGCATACAAGATTGCTGAAGCCAACAGTTAGGCCACCGCCGAATATCATGTATCCAGCTGCAAGATTGCGTGCAAGAATAGCCACTTGGTCAGGCTGCGAGAGGTCGAGCTCTTCACGTTTGAATTCCTGAATATCTTGGCCATATGACGAACTTTTTATAAGTGAGTCTGTGAAAGACAACTGTTAGGTTTGTCATGTTTGCTCAAAGAGATCAAGTAACTTGCCCAAGAGAATCGGGTAGCTGTTGATTAACAATTCAACAACTATGGAAAACAGGCCTAAACACCGAGAAAACTGATGCATACCTTTTGCTTCTCTTACGCGCCTGCTTAAACTCATAGCGAGTTGCAGACTCAAACTATCTCAATACCTGATGGAGTACCTTCAGGAAAGTTTTGCCTTCCACCCGAGCAGATCAAGCCGCTCAGCCACCGAAGAATTGAAAATAAGACCTTTTACATTCTAGACGTCAATGATGAAAAGAAGCAAATCTTCCACCTCAAAGTAAAGGAAAAACTTGCTGAAGGACCCTATTTCACATTGCAGTGACTATATTCCACTATATTCAGCCCAAATGTGGTGCTCAAATCATGAAGGAAAATACTGCTGTTGATAACGTAAGATGTGCAGAAATACCCTTCAAATATGACTAATTGAGCTCTCTTAGCAAATATCAGTGTGCCAGTAGAGTTCCAAAAACCATTGTTTGTGCCGTATTTGTATTTGTATTTGTTTAGGATCGACCGTATCTCACAAGAATAGCCACGGAGCGCATTCGAGGAAATAAGGCAAAAGCTCCCTCTGATCCTTTTGAGTAAGGTATCAATGTCAAATAATAAGCACAAACTGAAATTGTTGCCACAAAAGTGCATTTTTTCTTCAAAAGCAGGATTCATAACTTCCCTGACCATCAAGCGGGTAAAAAAGAACAACATGAGGTGTTCAAAGAAGAAGAAAATGCACGCAGCTCCAAAAAAACTAAAATTGCCAAATTTTAACTACTTACAGCCATCTTTCCGACGAAGACGAAGGCCATGATAATACCGAAAATAGCTACCGCCTCACAGAAAATGATCGAGACCAAGTTCTTCGTACGAATTCTGGGAGCCTTCACTCCACCACCCAGGATAGAAGAGCCAGTTGTGAAGATACCCCTGAAAATTGTATCCTGTAACCACTATTTCACCATTCTTGAGCCTTTCCACATACACCCCAACTCAAAAAGCCCAGATGTAAACAATAATTCAGGTGAAAAGCACTGACATCGTAGACCAAACTTAAAGCAATGGGGTCGGTTAGATATCGCTTTAAGATGCAAGTTCATCAACCCCTTGAAAAGCAACTGCCACGATCAGAGCATGAGTAAGTTTATAAAAATTCTCTACTCAGCTTACCAGCCAGCTCCGAGAACAGACAAAGATAGAGAGAAGCCTATTCCCAAGCCGGCCCACATATGGGGTGAAGTGCTAGTTAGGAACCATCCAATGTCAAATCTGTGGCCTTGGCCAGTTAGCATGTAGTACAGCCCTGGAAATAAGAGAAATGGTCTCTGAATTCAATACTTCAAACTCTTAACGAAAACAGAAAAATATGCTGAAAACCTCACCTACGCCGATAAAAATGGCTGTTGAAATAGCAATGACGGCCCCCGTCGTTTTCAGAATGGCCCCGGCTGCCATCCTAGAATACAGAAAGACTCGTCAAAGGTCCAAATAGACGATAAAAGCAAACCATCGCAAAAAATCTACAAAACCCTATAACCACGTTCAAATTTCAACGAGTGCATTGCTGGAGACCATTTTCTGCTCTCGGTCGATCTTGCGGCGCAGTTAGCACGCCATGGCGCACCACAAACACGCAACACGCTTCTGCGCCTGCCCCGATTTTCTTTTTCTCTTTCTCTCGATTTCCGCAACATGCACACGGTCCAATCACCCACTGAAATTCCCCTTAAGCGTTCCCTCCCCTCATCTTCTCCAACTCTCAGCAATACTTTGAAGCAGTCCGGCTCCGGCATAACAAAATAAGGTGAAAATGTAGAT
>UZAF01016292.1:43343-101084 GCA_900617895.1 Haemonchus placei | reverse complement strand
CAATCAAACACCCTAGTTGCGGGTGGTGAGCAAGAGAAGTGTGTGCCTTAAGCCCCGCCCCTAGAGAGCGGGGGTGACCGCGGGTTCTGGCCTATGCCAGAACAGCCTCATGAGCCTATTTTGAGCATATATTCAGAATTCCGTTTTTGCTTGATTGAAACTCAATCTAACTCGGCCGGTGAGTGGCAAAAATATTTCTTGTGGTGCCTTTTTAGTGTTCCTAAATTGAGAGGGAGCCCCGTCAATGCTAAATGTCAAACCTAAAAAGGTTTTGCAAGCGTTTAGGCTGCATTGCATGGAGAAGCTAAACGACCGCATCTGTCAAGGAGTCGAACCTTAATGTCATGCCTACCAATCCGCCGCTCTATCAGCTGCATCCCTTTCACAATTACGACTTATTTCGGCGCGGTGACCCGTTCGCTATAACATCGGTTCAGTGACTTCGTTCCCAGAATCGTTTAGCTGATTTGGAACATAAATTTGAGATCAGGGTTCGAAACCACCTTAGGGGGTAAACATCTGATCTTGAATGGCCACTGCGACCAAGTATCATTCCTTTGTGAGATCCAATGATGGAAGCTACGAAGATCAAGTACGACGTCATCGGACTGACCGAGACGAGAAGACACCGTCCGTTGCACGCCAATTTTGGGAGTGGAGGAGAACTCTTCTTTGGAGCATGCGACAACAGACGCCTCGTTGTAGGTGTCAATGTCAATACGTACTAACATCGATTCGTACGAAAGTTTCACAGCCCGAATCAGACATTTGGAGAAAATGCGGCTCAACCTCAGCTCTTACATTTTCGGTGTCAACACCAAGCCAGGAAGAAGAGGAGCTCGAAGCGTTCTCTATGGATCTGAAGAGGCTCTCTTTCTTCAAGGTCATCGTTGGTGAATTCAACGCCAAGATTGGCTCCAGATGAACGGTCGCAAAGCTCCTTATCATGACTGACGGAATGGAATGGAATGAGCAGGGTGAAAGGCTGTCCGAGTTTGTCATGTCGACCCAAACCATCCATGGTATCTCGCTGTTTCAGAGGCCGTCTCATCTGCGATGGACCTTGGGGTCATCAGGTGGATCAACTGGTACACAGTTTCGTAATGAAATAAATCACATCGTCTTCATTCGAAAGCTTTGAAACATAAACTAAGACACTGTCTTTGTTGTTCCGATGTTCTACACAGGACCGTTTCCTTCGCGCTCGATTCTGCTTTCCAGTGCGTGGAGAGAGAGCTGCGAAGTTCACGAAACGAAGCTCCAAGATTGTTGTCATCTGGGATCACATCACTTCACTAGCGAGTTCGTGGGAGGATTCCATCAGCGGCAACATCGATGAACAATACAACTGTCTCGTCGAATATGTTCACGATAGTGCCAAGAAAGCAGAGAGTCCCAAGGTGCCGAGAAACGTCGCTCTTCGAAGACTCGAACTGATACGCCACCATGGAGCTGTAATCGCGCGGGCTGCACGCAATAACAAGTTAACGTCCGAACTTGCGAAGCTATGCAGAGAAGCGATAAAGGAATATTCGAGCAGGTGAGCAGCAGTTTTTTGCTGAAGCCGCCGAGGTTCGGAGAAGCATTCGCCAAGCCCGCCGGAGCTACGTCAATTATAAGACAAGATGACTCCCCTCCGTCGTCCTGACGGAAAAATCACGTCTACCTGCCTGCCTACCATCTTATGCAAGACGGATTAATCGTCTCTTCAGTTCTTTCACCCCAAATTCGACAAGCCATCAAGTCGATGAATGAGAGTATTCAAGAATAGTGAGTGAATAGTAAGCAGTGAAAAAGACAAAAAACCTCCAACTCCGCGCTCACCTTTCCGAAACTGCGATCCTCCTGCTGTGATACACGCTTCAGAGAATTGGACTCTACGAAAGCAGTATAAGCACGCAGTAAACGTCGTCCGACGCGCTGTGAAAAGGACGATGTTCGCAATTTCAATGTCCACGCAAGTGCAAAAGGGAATTCGCAGTTCCGAGCTCTGTCAACGGACAAAGATCAGGGATGACGTTGTTCACGTCAAGAAATAAAAGATCATCTGGGCAGTACGCGTAATGCGATATTGTGGTGACCGTTAGACCAGGGGGGTTACTGACTGTGACAAACTGTGACTGTGGACGTCAAACGAACGCTAAGACGGTCGCCAACGCGATGGTCGCTTTTTTCACGGAAGCTCCGAGCGAAAGGGATATTTTGTCCGTGTTTCTCGAGCAAGTACGACTAATTCGACTACGCTGGTTTGCGATAGGGACGAATGAAAACGTTACTGGCGCCCGCTCAAGGAAGTCGATGATCAACGGAACGACAGGTGTTAAAGGTGAACTATCATTTTCATTATCCTGAGATCCTGAGCTAACTATATATTTTTCTCCACATTAATGCTAAGGGAGAGGGGTGGTGGTTGATGAGGCGGATCTCGGCAGACACAGAACAAACCTCAACATATGGTTACGCTTACACTTATGGTTTTAACTAAAAAATGGCGAATCGGCTCGTTGCTTCCATCCACCTTGGGGAAGGCGGGAGTCTGCTTCTTGCGAGTTTTTCGACTGCAATAGGAAAAGTAGAGAATGAAGAAAGGGCAAAGTATGACGTAGCGAAATCCCAAATTCTGTGTAGGCATGCATAGTACGACGATGCCAGTGTAAAACGAAATCACAGTGTTGTAGTATCCACTTCGCTCCACCTTATCCATTCGACCTCTAGTACTCACTTCACTCCATCAGTCGATATACCAACCAACTGACACACCAAATTTCTAGTCGACAATAGCATGGCTTGCAGGTTCATAGGCTACTATACGGAATCTCTCCCCTTACACTCTATATACATGTCATACAGATCTACGACAAAAGTTAAGATGTTCTAGAGCAATTGACGCACAATCTCTACGAAAAGTCGAAACCAATGCCTGCACTGCATTCAGTCTTCGCTTTATACCAGTCGGATCACCCGGCATGGGACGTATACTCACACGTGTTTTACGATGCTGAACATTACAGATCTGCGAAGCGACCCGAGTCACATGAGCATTTCCTCTACGTGATATAGGGCTTGTCAAGCATGTATCGAGGTAGAGTTGCTGGGTGATGCTATGAACAACGGACAAAGAGATGGTTTGCATTCCGTGTGCGTGAACTCGGGACGAGAATGGTTTTTATCCTTTATCCTTTGCAGTATGCTGCTCTTACGCTGAACCGATGACATGACTCGCGAACGAGGAGGCGTAATTATTAATGGATGCTCTATGAACATATGTACATGACGTCAAGATCCAGAGTGTTCAAAGCAGTACTCTTTTCCACAGTGAATACAGTAAGTAAGGGAAGCTTGTCCCACCTGTCCTTAAAACTGCTTCCCTCAAGATAAAATGAAGAGCAGCATTGCCAAGGTGTTGAAGTGAGACAAATCGATAATTTACAATCTCTCACGATTGATCTTGAATTCCGCCAATGATATTAATGGAGGACGATTGGCTTCCCTGAAATGAAAAAGTGCAAATTTTCTCGTCCATTGAAAGGTGAAAAGTGATTGCCGTTCACCTGATCCAAGGAGCAGTACTCATGGCGAATCATGAAACTTGGACTCTGGATAGGATACCTGAATCAGAGGGCTTCACAACGGCCTACATAAAGCCCATTCCCTTGGAAGTGGTGACACCGTACTTGTCATGGAAGGCTCTGCTTTCGCGACAGTACAAAGTACCAAGACGAAGGAGATGACTGACAGAGAAGACCCGTTTTGAGCGAGTATTTTCAACGTTAACAAATTTAACAACCACACTGCACTGGAAGATCTTAAGGCCGTGAAGGGCAATACAACATTTTTTAGCAAGGACGGTTTCCGATGTTCTCTATAACTAGGAAGGGCTGCAGTTAATCAACGAAACAGTTTCGCAAGAATTGTACATAACATGTTTCCCAGAAACACAAAGCGAGTTTACGCACACGGGATGCAAGACATTACGTCAGACTAGACCCTTGCTTTGCCTGTTGCGCTACTGCTACACACAGCTTAGCGACTCGAGCTTGATACATGTTTGGCAAAACAGAAACTTTTGATTTCTAGCGAAATACACTTACTGACACGCTCCGTGTGCGCGCTACACGGAATGAGCGAAGTCCTACATCAGTTCTGTGTAATCTGATACACGGTTCATTGCTTCTTATTCCAACTTGACTGCATGTTTTCACTCGAATTGCGTTCAGTTCACTCATGGTCCGTCCCTACATGCCCTTACGGCTCTGCGAGCTGTACCCATCTCAGTCACTTTCCACTACCTACCATCGATGTCTAAACTTACCGTCTGCACTTGTTCCAAAAATGAACCCCAGGCTCGAATCAGCAATTTCGCGTAAGCCCCGCATTCTGTGGACGGAGGTAAGTCATGCCACCTCCTATCAACATTCTCATACTGCCCGCTTCTAATTCTGGCGAACTTGAATGCACCAGGTGTGAACTGCCAATTTGAACTTCGTCGCCCCCTTCATGTAGCCCATCAAGACTTTCTCGAATAACCTACAAAACAATAAGGCAATACCCACATGTCGGTAATTCATAGGGCCCCACGAAAGTTTTTTTTCGAGTATAGGCGTAACGAAGGAGTGCTCTCAACGCAAAGGGACCTCATCGAATGTTGAAGACTGGTTGAAAATGTACGCGAGAGTCTCACACATAACTGAAGCTATTCTCCGTGCAAGAAAAAACGGTAGAAAATCATGCGTGACCGAGGGTGAGCCGGGCCACTTGTCAATTGAATCATCCAAAACCGAAGAATGTAAGGAGAATCTGTCATGGACTCCACAGCATGATAGAAAATCGAAAGAATGTTCCTATCATCCTCCTGGAAGATGCTTTCGAATTGATAGGCTAACATATCCGTTTTCTCTATGTGAGCATTGCTACTCTATTTTCATTATAAATACTCTTATGATGGTAGTAGACTAGCAGTTATAATTATTATTTTATTACTATCTATAAAAGGTCAGGATCCCAAAACGGATAGCTGAGTGCACGGGGAAGTTCGAATTAAATGGTTCTGATTGGGTGTTCTTTCTACTAGATTGTTCGGGAAGGAATGCGCGTGAACTTTGGTGGAAATGCCTGACCGAAAATCCCTTTTGCGAGCTTGCATGTGTTACAACTTCAAGCAGGGCAAATCGGGTGCTGAAACTCATCAACTGAGGTATTTGGCGAAGGAGCCCTGTCAGGAAGTCAGTGCAGACGATGGTTCTGGCGTTTTATTATTATAACGGTAATGAAAGGTCAGAGGACGAGGGACATGAAGGCCGGCCGTCGATAACCAAGTGTTGAAGTCCGTCATTTAATTGGATCCACGCCAATGCACTCGAGAACTGGCAACACATTTTGACTGCTGAAACTCTACCATCCATGAACATGTTCTGGCAATTGGCAAGACGAACAGGTGCGGAAAATGGGTATCGCACCGTCGCGTCACGGATCAGGTGGCGGGTATGGATCGCGAAAATGATTTTGGAAAAAAAAATGAAAAATAGGGGCTGCTGGGGAGTCCTGCTTCATCCGCTATATATCCCAGACCTGGCACCATCCGATTACCATCTGTACCGGTCGATGCAGCACTCCCAGGTCGAAAAAAAGTACAAATTCCGCGAAGAAGTCCAACTCTGGGTGTCCAACTACTTCGAGTCGCAGCCGGGCGAGTTCTTCAGGAGAGGAATCCGTTCTTTGCGTAAACGTTGGCAAGAAGTCGTTGGTAGAAATAGAGATTATCTTTTGAAGAGATCTTGTTTAGTCTCATTTTTATAGTAAAAAAAAGTTTAAGCTCGAACGCGCATTTCTTTCCGAACAATCTAATATAATCATAATTCGAAAAAAAGGAAACAGCAAGTTCTCAAAAAAATACACCACATCAATGAAGTAGCGCCTCCTTTTGATTCTAAGTGATTATAAATATTTATCTTGCAAAATCAGTAAAACCGCTCTTTTTCTAGGTTACTTGTGACAATTAATCAGACTAGAAATTAGCAACAATTACCATTTTTCAATTAGAAATGTTACCAAATGTGAATTGGCCTCGAAACCATCAACATAACCTGAAAATGCCGAAGGTCAACTCCTCGTTCCATTTCAGAGCAGAAGGGCTGCTTCAAATGTTTTTGAATACTTTCAGTAGTAGCGACAGCGACTGTATGAAATGACTACATATAGTAAGTCTATAGCGATTGCAGCAGCAACGATCGGCCTTGAGAACTCTGATGGAGGGAGAATTTCAAAATTAAACCTTTCCAGATCTCAGTGAACACCTTGTGTAGCATGACTGTAGCTTGAAGCTGAGTCGAACTAGGTCTTAGTGTGAAACAAGGATTGCAATTGCAGTTTTTGCGCTTTGTTTTTGGACAATTGTAGTGGGTATTATAGTTAACAGCTTTCGATGAATGTCCCACCTTACCGCCCTGTGTTATACATTCAACTTTTTGCCTGCAGGGCAGCGCTGTTGAAATTAACTTTACCCAATTTTCCACAGAGTTATTAATCCTTGTTTGAAGCACTGTCTTCCAGCAACCAAAGACCAGTTAATGAAAGACCACTCTGTCCAGGTGGAATATACCTTATAGCTACGAAAATTTATTTTGTTTGGAAATTGATCAGAAAAGCAAAGCACGAAGGCATCCTGATTTCGAGTGAAACATGCGAAATTGTGCGAAATTCAGGTGCTCAACGGGTTCATTGAGCGACATGATGCTAACAGCATCATACCATCGCTACCGATCGGCATTGTGCCAAGTGGATCAGGCAACGGCCTGCTTTCATCCTTATTCTACAGTCGAGGGTAAGCAGTCATCAGTTCTTGTCTTACTCAAACTTCGATGTTTCAGGGAATGTTGTACTCTTCATCTTTATCTTCATTTGGTACGTTATTTGAGACAACGTTAAAAATGTATCAATCAACAAAACAAAAACAAAAACTGGGGCAACATTGAGCAAGAGAATACTTGAAGGTGGTAACTCCGCTAGAAGGATGTGCGCTGCTGTAGAACGTTTAAATGAAGCCAGAGCAGTAGAATAGGGAAGCTCGCCTGATCCTCAAAAGCTCTCACCGTGAAGAATTTTTCGCCTAATCGTTGTCTTTGGTCTTGAAAAGAAGATTTTGAGTTGATCACCTCTAGTTTCATTCTTGAAAAGAAGGTTTTGAGTTGATGACCTCTAGTTTCATGAGCGTATCGGGAGAGGAAAAACAATACCACATCTACGGTTTAATAGCGTATGGAACATACCTGCGTAGAAAGAATGCGCCTCGACCGAAGGGTGGGTAAATCAAGGTTCTTGTTCCTTATAACTTCCTCGACGGTTTAAGAATACAAATCCCGCTACGGCGAACAAGCTTTTTCCTGGTAAATTTATTTTGAACCCTCTCAATGAGAGCAATGTCCTTCTTTTTAGCCGGGCAGTATATCACTGTTCCATTTTAAACCAGGGATCGCACATACATACATAGGTCTTATAAGGACCTTGGTATCTTTGGTTGTGAGAGCCTTGAACATGTTATAGGTGCGATAGACAGCAAAACTGCAAACGTGCTTATAATGAGAGGTGAAGTCTAGCTTATCACTATAACGGAACCTTAAGTCCTTAACTTGTTTGAACATTGCAATTTCTACGCCATTCATGAATAGGCAGTACTTATGTGCGAGGCTTCAATACGTATGTGGACAGTTTTGACTGAGGTCAGCGGAAGCTGCCATTCTAGCGACCAAAGCACAAGCTCATCAATTGATAACTGTAGAACAACTCCGGTGAACCTATCACTTTGCAATACTCAATAGCTTTTTCCCAGAACTTCATATATTTCCTCAGGATGGAAGCATGGGAATATTTGCATTTGAGTTTGGACCAAGGGAGCAGAAGCCGGGAGGTTGCCATCATCATGATTGAATGACTTACTAATATGCCTTGCAAAAGCATTATCTTCCTCACGGTCACTCAACAAAAAATTACCCTCAGATATCAGATCAGAAAATTGAGCATTAACACGAATCTTAGATTTCATAAATTTGAAAAAAAAGCTTCTCGTCTTTGGATCCAACTATTTTCTTCTCAACGCTTTTGATAAATAATTTCTTCAATTGCTCAGAGAATTTTGATGAGAAGTTTTTCAACTCTCTCCAGTCACCAGTGAGCCTAGCATAATGTAACAGACACTCTTTGTGGTCCATCATGTTTTGGAGGTAAAGGGTAAATTGGGCCTACTCGGAAAGAGGCATGCACTAGGAACATACATGTCTATTGCATGTTGAAGAACGGACAGAAACATGATATAATCTCATCCACTAACGTAGGTGACTTGAAGGACGCTAAAGAGCTAATTCGAGACCTGAGAGTGATTACATTTGGAATGCACTGCATATCAGTTGTGACAATACCAAACGTAACACTGAAATAATCACTGTCGCCAACTGGTGAGTTGATAGAAACATTGTCAATAAGTTCAGAGTTATTACAAAAAAGCAGGTCTAGATAGTTGGATCCCTTAGTTGGCTAGGATGTACTGCCCAAAGCAGTGACAGGCCAATGTTACGGAAAGCGGGAGAGAGATATCTTTGGATGTATTCCATTGAGCCCATTGAATTTTGGGGACATTGAAGTCGCCTATGACAATTAGAAGGGATGCAACTGCCGCAGGATCAGTTATAACTATGGTTAGTTGAATAGTGAGAGCAGTTGTTGTAGAAGATGACCAAAACAACTTGAACGCTGTAATCAGAAAATGCAATGTCCGCAGCCAGAATTTCGTGTCTCTTGGGGACAGATTCCGATAGAACAATTGTGTAAAACAAAGTTTTTCTGGGGAACATAGCTACTCCACCTCCGGCTCTACCGCTATTACCACAACGTATTATAGCATAGTCCTGAATCCATTCATTTAGCATAGATGCCACAAGATGATGCTTCTTGAGCCACGTTTCTGAGATCATGTACAGGTCAAACTTATGACACACGGTAAGATCTATAAGGAGGAATTCTCAGGAAAGGATATTAGATTCGAATAAAAAAAGAAGTAGTAGAAGTTGAAAAAAAAGTACGACATTCATAAACACAAGACCGTCGACTCCTCCCTAGTTTCCCTGAGAGTAGTACGAGGCGTAGGACCAGAATCAGAATTAACTAAAGTATTGCGTGACACGTTGGAGATTGCACGAAGACGTAGCTCCCCCCGACGGCGCTTCTTCCTGTTTTCGAGAGAGACTCCCGTAGATATACACCTCGCTCAGGGAAAAACCGCAATCTGGACGCTCTACGAACTGCCAAGTGTTGGAAGTACTTGGAGGAGAAACGACTTTGAGTAATCTCATTCTATCTGCAGTTGGACGTCCTAACCTACAAACGGCTGTAGGGGTACATTCAACCTCAAGGTAACAAAGAATATCAAGCACACTAGTACACTATAGTTGTGAGACAACTTTCTTATATTGAATTCTTTTAGCTCAGGTATTCCAGCGATAAAAACAGATCTTAGACATTCCGACTCGTAACAATCGATAAGGTTGGGATGGAGAGGATTGGCAGTGTGATCATCAATAACCTCAGTTTCGCTATAGTAGCATCAGGGGCAACAATATCTAACTTCTGGCGAAGAATGGGATTTACATTGCGAACTTGATCTCTCTCACGCTTGACGTCGTCCAATTCCTTGATCAGAGCACTAAAAGCCGTCTTGATGATGCAGTCGGGTACCAGCACGGAGGCGTAGACATCATTCATAACATCTTCCAGGCAAGGAGACTGCGTAGGCGGGGAGCCAGGGGAAGTCGCTGGCCAAGAACTCTTGATCCCTTTGAAACACTTTGAACTGGGGTGTTCAACATCGAGAATAAAAAGAAGATTAAAAAAGAAGAGTATATGGCAATAGACCTATTCCGGCGACCCATCACACAACTATTGATCACAGGGCCGCTCGTGATCTCCGCTCAATAAAAAATAATCAGAACTGGGCTGGATAGCAAATAGCGGTATCAGCGTAGGTGACAGAATGAATGGATATTAGCTAGCAGGCTGAATAGCTACCAGCAACTAGATTAAACTTAGTATCGGGAAACGTACGTCCGAATGTAATTAACAGAATGCCCAAGCAGTAGAAGTGATCGATGACTAGGGAGCAAATCGCATCCGACCGCTCATGGGCAGCACAGAGAGGGCAATGAAGAAGATAGTTATATCGTTCGTCAATTTCCTCATGAAAGTTATGTTAAAAGCTGCACGTTTTTCCTAGGTGATTCACAGACTCACAAAACGCCTTTCCTCCTAAACACAAGCGCAGCTATAATTTGCTTCGACTCAATGTTTTGGTAAATGCTGCTATTTTACCTTGATTTTCGCCCTGTGTACGATGAAGTGGCGCCTCCTATTGACTCCAGATGATTATAAACAATTAAGTTGCAAAAGCAGTAAGAGTTGTTTCTCTAGGTTATTCACATCACTCAATCGTTCTAGGAATATACAATAATTACCATTTTCAGTTAGACGAATCAATGCTAATATTGGATGAGTGGCTCATATGTTGTACATATGTGTGTGCTGATAACTTATGTCAGAAAACCGTTAAGAAGGCGAGGGCAAACTGCGTCTCAAATTTAGCACGGCCACGCAGAGAAAGTCATAACTCTGAGCGCAGTAGCCGCTGCGTTTTTCCTATAATTCCCTCAAATAAGGATGGTAAGGGTCAAGAAGCGTGATGGCCTTTGCTACGAAGTCAACTTCTGTGGTCCTGGCGCCGCAATATCATAAGGCACTGGCATCTTCTATAAATGATTGAAACTGCAGTCTCGCCGTTGGACGGCAACTTCATTCATTTTTTCCTGTTCATATCTTTTTTGCTTGAGAAATTGCGGTGATCTCTAAGGTTTCTAGTGAACCACTCAAAAATCCGAAGTTCACCGAACGAGCAATCGATGTCAGCTGCTCTCCTGAAGCACATGCGCAACCAGTCAATCTTATCCATGTCCAAACAGAGAAGGAGGACTTCGCATCTTTCCTTAGTGTCGGTTGGGGTCTGATGGCTGACATTGGTAAGTTTTGAGAGTTGCATCCATATGATGACATCACGTGTTGCAATGGGGTTCAATTCCTCAACCGCTTGTGTGTGACGATGAGCTTTTTAAAAAGCTGAGTATTAGTTTGTTAAGGTGTAGAATCCGTTGTTCTTTGAGCCCTTCAAGGAACGCAATGCCATGTGCTTATTGCTCAAATACCTAGAATGTAGAGAACCACCCGGTTTACTATTGAATTCGGCACCTTTTTCCTTGCAAAGGTCCCCTGATTAGTCGGGAAGAATTGATTACATAGTACTCTGACTGTGTTCTTCTCCAATTGGCATGCATCAAAGTGTATACATCCAACTCACTCAGTTGTATTTATTGTGTATACCACTCGCATTGCCTATACATTGAACCGTGTGAACCGTATCATTGTTCAGATATTGAAAGCGAGCGATGGCGAAAGTTGTTTGGATCTAACCGATTCGCTCTCGGGGCGCTCATTCGGATTCTAAGTAAGTTTTGATCGTATTCCTATTTATCTGTTCCTGCGCGAAAATCTGCTCGATAGTTGAGAGCAAGGATCCTCGTGGTCGCTTACGGGGCTCCTCGTGGTCGCTTGCCGTAAGCTTCGAACTCCATTGCTTCCGTTATCCCCAGAGCCATCCGATAAGGGAGGCAATGGAGTTGGAGCCCAATGGAAGCGACCGCGAGGAGCTCCAAAGAAGAGATGGCGGGGCGTGATCAAGAAGGACCTCGCCGAAGCCAAGATGACGGCACAAGATGCCGTACATAGAATTAAATGGAGATGGCTGACAAGAACAGCGGACCCTGCGACGGCGCGGGATTAACTCTAGGGAGAAGAAGAAGATGTTGAGAGCAAGGATCTCTGTCAAGGGGCAAAATAATGAACTGGGTTGAGGAACTGGATTATACCATGAAATCGTCTTTGCTGTGTACTGAGAGCTTCATTAGCAGGTAGTGAGCGGATCGAGCAATTCAGATGTTCAAAATGTGCAGAATTAGATCACCTGTATCGCTGTTGTGCTGTTGATCGTCAATTTTCTTCATCGGGCATCAGGAACGTCTCCATTTGTCCCTGCCACGCCGAAGTATCCAATGGACCGTTCTTGCTCACGAAAATCGAGGCATGACATTTCTTTTAGAGGCTTCATGGGAAAGTCTGACCATCGCGATGGCAGCCGTTCTGGGGTTGTTTGACAACTCGCGCCAGTGGCCGTCCTGGTTCAGTGGTACTCACAAAATCGGGTGACGTGTCCGGCTAACGTGATCATTGATTCTCAGGCGTGAGCAGCAGCTTTCCTTATCTCGGTTGGTTGACAGACTTGAGAAAACCAGATTACCCTTTGCACTTGCGTGTATTAGACGATTGGAACATCGTCTTTTCCACACGCCTCGAATGACGCTGGCTGCATGCTCATCCTACTTGCGTAGGATCTCTGTCACTGAGCATATCAAAACAGGAAGGACTTTGTTGCCGAAAGATGGGCGCGCAACCAACTGCCCTTTGATTTCTTGCCTTCTTCCTCAATGTTCCCAGGTGTTGTTTCCTAAAGCGTTGTCTATTTGGTTAGCCTTTGTTTCTTCCGCTCAATGTTCGTTGTTATAAACACGAGGTCGCGTGCAAGCGACCATGTCTAATCGGTGCTGCCGACCTCCAATCCTAGGTCATCCCATTCTTAATGACGCACGATGTTTTCGACAACGGTACTGAAAAGTTCGAGCGAATTGGTATCGCTCTAGCGAACACCTCCACGTTAACAATGAATTCCTCATAAATTGTCGTAATCCTGAATGAGAAGTTGTGGTAGAGCTCACGAGGCATCTTTTATATATAGTGAGAACACCCTGATTGCCCAAGACATCAATTATCGCTTCACAAGAGTATCGATAGCATCCTTCAAATCGGTGAACGCAAGACACAACAACGTCCTGTACTCTTGCGATACTTTATTGTGTTTTGTGACAGTGTGGATTTGCTGGAGTGTACTCGAGGAGCGGGCTAGTTTAAGGGGATGCGGCACTTCAGAATATAGTTTTTATCTTCATATGATCCCCTTGAGTAGTTTGACAGGCTCAGACGTAGACTCTGAATGAGTGGTTATTGTAAGTAGAGCTATTTCAAAGTGTACAAGTGGCTTGTTTGTTGACGATCCCGAATCGCTTTTTTAGTATTTTCCATTTGCTTATGCGTGCGTATTGAACAGAACGCCTACACTGCTGACGCCTCTGCTGTCGCGTGTCCCAAGAAACAGTTCTTTTCCAGTCTCAAATAGGGTGTGCAGCGGGCGATGCCTTCTCGTCTCGATTAGACTGATGGCGTTATTTGGATCTTCCTAGCTTGTATCATCAGATCTTTGAAACACGCTTCCGATGCAAACATTCGTGCATTGAAAGGCAGATCGCCATCATGACCTTTTCTTTTTAGGCAGCCTGTCATGGTTCTCCCCTCAGGTTTGAGGGAATGGGGCTCATTTATATTACTGTTTTTGGCATATAGGTACTCACGTGTAGCTTGCCAGGAACTGACGTTGGAGCTGGGTTGACTCTGGGTAGCTAGCTAGGCTATCTCAGAGACTTTGTTTTTGCAGGCGGCTACGAACCGCCATTCGGGTTACTTCCCAGTCCGTCGAATGCAAGCTTTCGGCAAAACCAATCATGCAGGATACCAATCTCGAATTCCCCCCCCCCCTCACACGTATGCATGAATATATTTTTTGAAGAGACGGAAGGTATAAATCGTCTCACCACAGCAGAAACAAGGAGTCCATCCCCTTGATTCCAACTGCATTTTCGGGCAAGTTGCGCTAACATATAGTAAAAATTATTCCCTAGTCGGCCAGATGGAATCACGCCTGTAGAGGAGTTCCAGTGAAGAGAGTCTGTAGAAAAATTGAGAAGTGCTGCCGAAGATCATGAAGTGCGCGATTGAAGTAGAGCAGCGGTCCTTTCGCGAGTAAATTGCTAGTTACTAAATTGGTGTGCTAGCCTTATACTTCAAATGTGACAAGGATCAAACCGAATTCATCGCTTTGAATGAAAATGTCACCTTTAGTGCAACATTTATGTAAAGTGTATTGACCTTTTGAAATGATAACATTTGTTAGCAAATTCGTGTGATTTCGAAATGTCGAAATGAATATCGTGAGTGCCATTTTTGAAGTTGAGAGAGAAGACTCATTTTGTAGTTTGGTTGTAGAAATTATTACCGTCCACATACAGTTGAAAGGAATTTGAATACATGGCCTTCTCCGAAGTTCACATTGGCTAGGATTTTAGAACACTGTTCTGTGAAAACTGATGCAATGAAAATCATATTTGTTGAAATGGCGTGGAGCACTCTCGCAAAACAAGCAGGTAAACTGCAAGCTTATCATTGCACAGCATTTGCTCAGGGGAATCTGATAATATCTATTCCAGCAGTACTAACCAGAAAACAAGAGCTGATCGTTTACCAGGGTGCCAAGCTAATTAGGGCCAAATATATAGTATACATATACATGCATATATCTCATATAATCTGCTGAGGGTGTATGTTGGTGTGTAAACAGTGATTGTTTGACTCAAAATCTAGCGTAACCCCTGTCCCATTAGAGCTACAGCAGTCAACTTCGGTAGGAGTAAAGACAGTAGGAAAGGAACATTTGTGGTGGGTGGCAGGAGCAGACTCAGCTCAAAGAGGGTGTTACGTTGGAGAAACGCTGAAAATCGATAGCTCCTGTCCCTTCAACCAGAGCACTTGAAATTGGGCAAATGCAGACGGCGGGTTCACTTTATCATGAGAAAGAGAAAAGCTCGGCGTCAGCCGGTCGATCCGACTGGTATATATGTATATATATATGTTGTATGTATAGATTATGTATATATACGTATATATATATATATATATATATATATATATATATATATATATATATATATATATATATACGACGCCGTCTGCAAAGCGGAGATGGCAGTGGCAAGTAACGGCTGTCGACCTTCACATAATGTCCTTAAAGGCACCGTTCAAAAAAAAGTTAGGGTAATCTTTTTTGACGGGAATTGATAGAACTACTCTAGAATAAAGCGATAACAACGAAAAAAGCGCAAAAACCGATGAACAAAAAGAAGTAGAAAGGGTCAAAAAAGAGCTGGAAAGGGGGTTGGACTAGTCTCACATTGAAGTAACGGCGGTTAAGGAGTGTTCGGGTGAGAATGCACGAAGGCGACGCAATGTCTGCAATACAGACAACACACCCAAACAGCTGATCGGATTTCTCCCTGCTATTATTATCTCCCTGAAATACTTACCTCATCCATTCGACGACGGCAGGCAGGGAATACTTAGAAGAGAATAGCGCAGAATAATAGTAGAATAATAGAAATAACAGCTGAATACTAGCGCCTGTACGAGGCGGTCGACCAGCTGACTATTCCTTGCAATTTGCCAATCAGCGTGTCGATTTTTCACCAAATTCGCTCCAGGGCGAATGTGGTGAAGGACAATTTGAACTCGTAGTCAGCCTAGCGAGGAGCGGAGGCCTGACGTCCCCCACTGTTCCTGCCCTTATTGTGCCCTATCCAGCCGTTTTCTGACCTCATTCCTGCACAAATGGTATCAGAGGGGGCTTCGAATTCAAACCGTGTGCAAATCTCCGAAACCATTTTTTCGTGAACAGTGCCTTTAAGAGCGGCGCTGAAAAATTCGGGCTGGCGAAGCCTGCTTACCTACCATCTTAGGCGAGACGGATATATCGTCCGTTCAGTACTCCATTCAGAAATTCGACATGCTATTACTTCGATGAAGATTTGTTCGGCACTTGGTTTCTACAGGATCAAACAGGAACATCTGAAGAGTCTTCCGCCAGTTATTGTCGAAACCCTGAAGCAGCTCTTCACAGGGTGCCGGTCGGAATGCAATATACCCTTTTCGTGGAAAACTAGCGAGACAGTGTTGCTGTGTAAGGAAGATTTGGACGATATCGTCTTGCGAGAGTACTGAATACCGAGAGCTCTGAATTATCAAATCTTGACAATTACGTTGTAATAGCTTTGTAAAATTTACTCTTCTGTTTATAATAGCGTCAAAGTTTCTAAAGAAAAGCTGACACAATGCAAGGTGATCCTCCTAATTCTATGCATGACACGAGATAATTGGGTAATTATGAACTACAGTGTCAGTTTGTATCTCTGGATCTTGCTCTCCAATCCTGCTTCGATGATGATCTGCGTTTCTAGTAGGACCAGTTCTACTCGTTATTAAGATATTAGCTGTCCGAAAAGTTTTGAGAAAATTTCGCCTCTCAACTTTGAAAGCATGACGCTCGTGAACGGTCAAAGAGCGACTATAGATTGGATGGCAGGGAAAGGGACATTGCTGATACGTCAATGCTATAATTGATCGGTATTCGACGTGGTTCAAAGTAAGTAATTGTCGATCGAACGATCGATATGCCATAAATAAGACTATCGGAGCTTTCCCATCACGAAATTAATCGCTCCAACACACAGGCGTGCAATGAAATATAAAGACTAACTGGCAGCAGTGAACCTCTCCCGTCACCTACCATTAATGGCAGATTTGAGAAGAGATTTGCCTCGACAATGTCTGTAGAAGCGAACGTCCGTTGTCCTCAAATACCGACACTATTCTGGCTTCCCGTCAGAACAATTCTTCTCAAAGTTTCAGGAAATGGAAGAGACTATCTGTTCTTCCAATTAATCAACAACGAGATTTATGCAAAAGTCGCTATCGAAGCAGGACTCTTTGCCTATACCGCTCACTTCTAAGCTGAGCAGGAGCTCGAGTGCGAGTCAGTGTGTCTCAGCTTCTCTAATGTAAGCGAAAGACGACATTTACCGACCTCATCATCGCTCTAGGATGAAAAGGAGATGTCATACGAAAATCCACACAGGAAATCGTAGTGCCTACCAGCGCACATAAGGTCAGTCACAGCCCGTCTCTCGAAGAGGACTTAATTTCATACACGCATACATAACTTCGTCGTATTTGACGCTTCTCTCGAAATTCTTCGCTTATATCCTTCCAAAGAGGATGAGAAACAGCCCGTACTTTATTTGGCCCCATACCCGTTGGATTCGTGACGAAATTGTCGGCATCGGCCACAATCTCGACTTGACAGTCCCTGTTCTTCTTTTGGGGAAATCGAACCTTTCTCAGGATCAAATAGCAGCTTTCCATCACCCATTACCTACATTGGAAGACCTGACACAAATTAAGCAACTGTGTGAAGTACAAATGGAAAACGACGGGAGAATTTGAGGTGGCTGTATTATTTGGCAACATTGGCAAAGTGACCTTTCCCGAAAAAAAGAAGCCCTGTTCCCGCGCACCTAGAGCGTTCAAATTTATGAGGGGTTCAGATGGCAGGATTAGCAGGATGAAAACACTGATGGTAGGTGGCTGGAATCGCTCCCTGAAAATTCGCACTTCAGATCTAATGCATTCGTGATTAAAAAATGAGTCAAAAGCAAGCGGAAGCCAAAATTTGCATAAGAGCCTCATCACATATCACAGTGACTTGAAGGAAGATCAAAGTTAATAGTCCACGATGCATTTTCTCTGTGCTTCTTGGCTTTTTGTTCCTAATCGTTCCCTGCTTGAGATTTGCGCACTTACCGCGGTCGTTTGTGGTATAAACCTTACTCGGGCAGTTATGGAGAAGTGGACGTATCTTACGACGTTTATGCGAAGACCGTAAGCGAAAGGGTAGGTGACTTTTCAAAGCGTTCTCCTACATTATTTTCACTGAAAACTTACTTATGCAAAAACAACTTCCAACAATCTGCACACTTGGCCAACCTATTTCATATTTCCTGTTCGCAAGCTTTACTATAAGACTTCCCACATGGCTTGCGAAGTCGAGCAGCTCTCTACAACTTCAATCGTGAAGGATAAATTCAGCAGATAGTTCAATAAGAGTTCAGGAAGGAATTGGATCACTTTATGAGAGCCTTGTCCAAATTGGACAATTCTCTTCACAGAAAATCACCTTACCAAAAGACGAGATTGCTCTCGACCATGGCAAATCACAAGTCTCTTGTTAGGCCCCTCAAGAATTCTGAGTTCATTCATCTAACCATATGAGTGTCACATTGCCTCGATGAGGAAGTAAAGAGATTACTGCTATGTGAAGGTGCGAGATGCTGACCTTTTCGAGTCCTTGTGCGACGTATTGGGCCACTTCTGTTTCGAGCGTACTTCAGGCCGATTTCCGAGCGGGTCAAGACTGAGACTAATCCTACGGACACTGTCATCATTCACGAAAAATATGATCATACCATAGGAGACGGGCCTCGCGCATTTGTCGACAATCGGCGCTACAAGGAGTCGCTCCCTGATGACGCAATTACTAATGCGGCCTAATCGTCTTACTCCTGCTGTATAGGGCGGCATCTCGGTCTCCAACACAGTGAGACGAGCTCCTACATCTTTGGTCGTACGCCAGCACTCAGAGATGTGAAGCTCGACCGGCCGGACTACGGTTCTGCAAATTTTCGATTTGAGAGGCTCAGGCATATTCTTACCGCAGAGCACGCCAGTCATCGAGCGCCACTTCAACCACGCTGCATTCAGGCGAGAATTCGTTTCAAAACCCAGGCTGCCGTCATACGCCATTGATCTCGATAGAGCTTGGCTCGCTCTGATCAGGGGTCAAGTAATCAGTCTTTTGACGTTCAACTTGTTGCTGGAGCTTGCTTTTGTCTTTGCTGGCCCCACCTCGTCGGCATATTAGCGTCCATGGAAGGGCTTCTGGGTATTTCGTAATGACATCCATGGCAACAACAAATAGTGGGGATAATGCAGAGTATTGGTGTACCCTGACGGAGATGGAAAATCTGTCGGTGGGCCCGCTGCCGTTTGCACACGGCTCTTTGGACCAGTGTAGAGGATGCGCACCCACTCAATAAACTGTTCGGGGACGCCATGCTATCGTAGGCACACCCTATAACGTCACGCAAAATGCGATCGAAGGCCCTAGGTCCCTGTTTTTCGCAATGCTTTTTTAGTACAACTGTTTATTTGCTTGTGGTCGCAGCATCGACAGAACCACACTATTTGGTGGTCAGCTCGACGACGTCACGTATACGACTGCCTACGATTCGCACGAAGATTTTCATGCTATGCGAGAGCACTCAAATTGAACTGTAGCAAGCGTCCCAGGACCAAGACTGCCCTTCTTCCTAGAGAATCGCTGTTGCCAGCACTCAGGCATGTTCTACTCTGAAAGACCTGGTTGAAGAACCTCGTCAACCACTCTGCATTATCGAAGTACACTGTCTTCCACAAGTCTGCCTCTGAGTCGTCAACACCAGGTGTCTTGCCTGATTTCATCCTTTTCATGGCCGTGAAATGTTTCAGCGTTGCCAGTTATTAGCTCTCTTTTCGGAGAGGATGCGTGTAGTGCTTTCTCCCTTCACGCACTTCACTTCTGACACAGCCATCTGTGCTTGTAAGCCCTCCCCGTCCAGGCTTGGTCATGCCGAGCTTCGACCTAGCCATCCGGGTTATCGCATTGGCAGCTTCCTTCCGAGTTTCCTTGGCAGTCGTTACCAATGGTGATAGAATGCGGGAAACGATGGTCGTTTGTTTTCCTTAAGCAGCCACGATTCTTCGCGCTGGCCCATACCTTTCGACTAGTTTCGGTTTTGGTTGGGCGATCTTCAGTTTGCAAATCTGGTCGGTGTTGTGCAGCGATAAGGGGATGTGGATAAGCGTTCATAAGGTGTTGCCTTTTAATCGGTTACGAGCCTCTTATCGTGGTGCCTGACTGAGACGGAATCAATTTGTGTCCTTTTTTCACCGCATTAGAAGGTAATTGGATGAGAGCCACGTTCTCGAAACTTTGTAATTACAATGACCAGATTATGGGGGTCTGCATATTTAAGAAATTGCTCACCATCAGTATTACGTGACTCACATCCAGAACTATCATGATATGTAGCTATGAACCTTCTTTCGTAGTCCCCACGTGATCAATAAAGACACCCGTAACAACTATGGCTTCTTGTAACAGTTCCTCAGCTGTCTATTCATAGAGTACCTTTCAGATGTTGCCTTTGGTTTACTCGGAACATCCAGTTTGTGGAGCAGCTGGAAGAAATGGTATTTTTGATGTTTGATGACGACAGTGATCTTCATTAAGCGGTCATCCAAGCGTTTCTTGCTTACTTTCGAATCAACAAAGCGTTCAGAGACAGTTATCCCGTTGCCATTCGTGGATTCGGGACCACCACAGAGAACGGCTCTGAAGCCGTGACCAATGTTCATCATCTTGCACCAGGACCACCCCGATTCCTGCACGACACAGAACTCGATACGTCGTCACTTCAGAGCTTCTGCTAACTCGTACGAGCGTCTCGCCAACGTTCGCACATTTGACATCGCGACGCAAATCTTCTGCCATAATAGTTCGTCATTATTACGGAAACGTATGAATACCTTCGATATTTGATCAACACTTAAGACGAAGCCGTCGAATGCTGGAATTTCGTAAGTTCAGACACCAAAGAACAAAACGCGCCGTCCATCGAAGCCAGTAATGTAGGTCGCCCATTTTTCGGGGTTCAAAAACTGCAATGTTCGCCGGCTCCGCAGTTTGGCAGTATCGCAGCTCCAACTTTCGCAGATCTGCGAGCGGTGGTGCTACAGTCTTCGATCTTCTCATCCTCCGCTCTTCAACAACTCAATGTTCGGAAAGGACAGACAAGCCTCTTTATGCCAGCAAACAAGAGCGACACGTTACAAGCAACTGACTAAAAAATCATCCGCAACGGTTGGTCAAGTGTCGGACTCATCACCATCAGTCCGAAGACAAATTAATCAAGGTTGCACGACTACTCGGGCTAAACTCCCTAATAGAATGGGATGTGTTCTATGACTTGTTAACACAAAAAGTGTTTCATAAAGGTCTTATTGTTTGAGCATTCTACCACTGAACTGTCCCATTCGTTGCGGGACTTTTGAACTGGCCTGGTTGCCCTCAGATGCCGTCCTTGCAGCCGGGCTTTGCGAGTGCACGCCGGCTCCCTCATCGGACTTCGATATTCATTTAGTGGCATTGGCGTTTTTGTGTGACGTGAGTGTAAGCTGAGTGTTCCCAGGCTTTCCTGTCACGAATACCCATCGTTTCATTCAAGTGTCCGAGATCAACCCAGCTGGCGAACTGAGCACTTTTCAGTGACACTCTTGGAACAAGGATGCGCATCGTTTTGCGAATCGCCCGTCGAAACTAGGTCGTAACACGCGGCGCGAGAGACCGCGATTTTTGACGGTCCACGGCAGTCAGCTTGAAGCGTAGATAACACCGACTAGTCCAAATCATCCGCTCCACTGACACTTAGTGGTGCTGTAATGTCATCTCAAGACCACAGTGGGCTACACCGCGAAGTAGGCGGGATGACCTAGTTCCGACAGACGCGCGGAAGGGACGTTCTTCTTTGAGGAATGGACACCACTACCTCGTAACGAAGAAAAACTTGTAATTGCTGAAATCATACAAGAACGGTTCTTGTTGCTGGTGACATAGATATCTGACAGATGTTGGGAATAGTGAATCTTTCCATAACCTCGCGACATGATATTCCAGAATCAATGAGGTTCGTCTAATGATCATGAACTTCGTTATGGTTATGGACCAAGCTCCGTCTTTCCTTCCAGAGTCTACTTTAAACCACTTGACAGTGGACATCCGTTCCCTTATGTTGCTCACCATTTGTAAATTATGTTCTAACCATGGAAATCTATTGTTGTTCAGGCTCCAACTGAAACACGAAACAAACAAACAACAAAGCAAACATGAAAGAAATATTCGTTCTAAGCTCAATAAGGTTTTGTTCTAGTTTCGTGCATATTCAGATACCACCTAATCATTTTGTATGACGAAAAACTAATGCAAGGGACTGTATTATTCACCGTTCTCTTCAGAAAACTTAGCAGGGGTGGTTTCTTTTATAAAGGCAATCGGCTGGGTTTGTTCTTCACTGGAAGAAATTTTGCAAACTTCCAACTCACATGTTTATATGTTTTGTACTTTTCAGATGGCATATTGTTCATACTTGATGAACGGAGAGAAAGATACAGTTTCATCTCATCGGGGACTCACTGAAGCATGGAGTTACACGCATGCAGAGCGCGTTGTCGATGTTAACGAGGAAGTTCCTGAGGACTGGACAAGAGTAGAAGACGATTTTATTGGAATATATGCAGTTAGTTCAAATTTCATGTTTCAGCAGTTATTGTTACTGTCTCAATTCATTATTCACCATTTGCTCGAGCATCTACAAATCTTTGAACACAACTGCTTTCCTATATTGGGGTGATGTATTGCGTAAGCAACAATATGCAAGTCAGATGGCAGAATGAAGGTCAGTGCTGAGCGAGCTTTGGTTGGCATTACGTGTCCCAGGCTGTCCCCTGCTTCCTCAGCCGCTTTTGTTACCCTCCTTATCTTTCCCACCTGGGCTGATGCCTTGTGTTTTTCTTCTCGAACGCTGACCATGCATGGAAAGAATCCCAAGCCGAAGTAGCCACTTGAAAATGAGACCTAAATTGCTCTACTTGTTTCCGATTGCTGATTTAGAACCTACGTTCCGAATTCTCCGAACGACTCTCCTAATAAACTTGTGAAGATGGTTCCAAGTCAATGCTTCAAATAAACAAATACTTAGAACATGCATCTAACTCTCTACGCTGACTTAGCCGCCTTCAGCAACCTTTCTTTGCTCTTCTCATACCACTCTTAAATCAGAGTATGATAACTTCCATTACTCTGAAGGCCGATCCGATAACCTCGAAAAAAAAGCCTCGCAAAACCCAAAAAACACCCTTCGCAGTGAGCTAAAGTAGCGCTCAAAAGTCTTCGGCCAGGTGCTTTTCCGTTTAAAACTTCTTTCTCAGTGTAGCAAATTGCGCGAAATTTTGATTTATTCAACTCAAGCATATTTCCCACTATCCAACGCTATTTGACTGCCAAGGAGCAATATCCGCGTTACTAATTGAAGGTGTTTTTGCGTTAGTGGAGTTCGCTAAAAGCAAAGTTAGGGACGTCTGTAGGAATTCGCTAAAAGCAAAGTTGGGGACGTCTGTAGTTATTCGCAGCTTATGTGCGTTTTTCTTCTCTGCTATGTTTGGCTTTAGCGCTCGTACGCTTTAGACATTTCAAAGGGGAAAAAGGGCTCAAAAGTCAGAAGGGCCATCATCCGTAATTCCAGTTAATTTTCGGTTCAAGCTCTTTTTGATATCTGGAACATGATCAGATCGCAGGTTAATATTGGTAAATATTCACAATAGACCCATACTACACATATCGGAATTTCGCATGACTAGATCCAGTAGAAACGGAGTTACGACTGAAAAGTGCGACTAGAGAAGCATTTGGTCGGACTTTCTAACATTACTGTAGAAATACAGTCTTGTACATATGGAGCGTCGCGCCTACCACAGATTAAAGCCACCGCTGTTAGCGCAATTGTGCCCATATCATAAGCGTTTGTTTATGTCAAGCACTCCCCTGAATTCACCTTCGCAATAACTCTACTAAACAATAACTTCAATGGATTTTTTATTCATTCTGGCTGTGGATCAGAGCACCTCTAATGGCATAACAACAAGAATTCATAACAAAAACCAAGAAATCTATGCTATAAGGCATGCCAGCTCTCTGTACTCGCTATACTGACGATTGTCTCTTAATATGCTTCACAGAGATGGATATTCGCTTTGGCATGCTTAACAAGCTGGTAAATCAGATGAAATCCAAGCAGTTTATAATTTTTCTCACACCTAAGTCGTTATGTTTCAATATGAAAATAAAAGTAAGACATAGCGATTGTTTGCATTCACTGAAACGCTTTTTATCCAATGTATGCGTAAATGATAGCCGAAATGAGGGCTTCCTCGACCAAACGCTAAAACATGGTTCAAAAGCAGATACAGATAATGTTGCAGAAAGAATAAATTCACATAATTTGTTGAAGAGGGAGAGCATGGTAGAGTCACGGCGATGCTTGTTGATGTTCAGACGCCCTAGACATATGAGACACTATAGGGACACTTTATCTTTAAACTTTGAGCGCTAACAACTTCTTTTGAGCCGGCTTTATCTTCAAATTTCGTGCGTTCATAACTTCTTTCGAACAGACTATAGGCGCTCTCAACTTCTTTCAAAACTCGTTTAGCAGTTATACTCTAATCGTTAATAGCATTCAATACTTCACCGATGTACTCAGACGGGCAGTGAATCTGAATTCCCTGTGACACTCTATCGCATCCTCAATGTGCTTAAAGATGAGATTGAGAGAAGATGTTCGAGAATCGAGTGAGCCACCTAACCTCCTCGAGTGCCTGCCACACCTCAGTTAATACACAATCTGCTTCCTCCTCTTCTTCTTCTCCGCAGCATTACTCCTGCGTCGCCCATAGTTCGCTTTTTTCCAGTACCTGTACATCCTTCTAGGTGCGGCATTTTGTACCGTAACTACGGCTTAGGAGAGGTCCTTGATCATGTATCGCCATCTTCTTTGGGTCTTTCGTTATTGCTTACCTTGTGCCTCGAATTCCATGGCAGGTCCGTACCATTGCAAACGCTCTCTCTCATCTACAGCTGGGAGGGCTGTTTGTGTGACCGCCTGACGGCTCCGTTTCTGGTCTGGTTCGGTCGGTTTAGTCGCAGGCCTAGGTGAGATACTCTTTCCAGCAAAGTAAAGCTGCCTCTAATGACACTTACTTATGGGCCACCACTCGTTGCCGTGGTGCATCTTAGGGCTCACCACTGCCCGATACATTTTCCTGTGATTATCCTGAAACTCCTTCTGTCGCAGATAATGCCAGAAGGTTCCCTATATTTCATTCGTGCAGCGTTTATACGGGCTCTCACAGCGTGGTCCACTCTACAATCGGTGGCTAGGTTATTGCAAAGTATCCAAAGTTCCGTGTCCTTTCAGTGCGTTCCCCGAGACAGTCTACGAATGGCTACGTGCATTTCTCGGAGCTGAAGCACTTGATCTTTTCAAGTTGAGTCTTCCTCCGGCCGTCCTCTGCCAGCACTCTCTGCCTCTTCTGCAGCTAATCCTGAAGGTCCTCTTAACTCTGTCAAAGCGATATCGTCAGCATAGAGAACGGTCTTCAGTGTTTTTCGTGATGACATCTAATGGATGCCTTTGCTAGGCCGTTACGGGTGCGTATGGCCGTACATTTCCTTGACGTCGAATATTAGGTGTTAAGAAGCGCTTCATTCTCGAAGCGTTCTTCACTGACCTCGTCGAGGAGGGGGCTCGAAAACCTCCTTCAGATCGAGCACATGAGTGGTTTCTGTTTGTTTTCCCCACTGCAGTAGCTTATCTTCCGAGTCTCTCTTTAGTGGAGAAGGCGCTGCAGACTGCTGGGTCGTGAGCCGTAATTTGGTTGACTCTTCTTTTTTTCTGACGCCTATTGATTCGCACTAATAGATTCTTTCTCAGCGGTTCCCTTCACCTCCAACGTGCACACAGATAACCCCTCGAAGTCAGGCCTGCAGTCTGTTGCAAGGTGCTCTGGCCTTAGTAGAGTCTGATCTCTTGGCATTTTTTAATGTGGACATGAACCTATGCTCTCAGTCCGTCGGCAATCCCTGCCATCGCTATCCAAATACATTGCAATCTTGATTTATTTCCACTTTGCATCAAACTTCAGCAGGCGTTTTTATTACTAGGATTAAGTAGCGCTTCGAGCCGACAAATGATAGTATTTTTTTTGTTCTTGACGCTGCTAAAAGTCGACTGCACGGTTGCTATAACATAAGGAGCGTCAAGAGGGTTGAATTATTCAAAAAGTCCAAATTGGAAATGTCGCCAAGGTTTGACCAAATCTTTCAAACTGCAGACCAGGACGCAAGTGCAAGGATTAGTTTTCAAAGAAAAACTTCAGGATTGGTTGACAATCTTAAATGTTGTGACCAGGACATCTTGTTTTCTACATGCGACGAAACCAAGGATTGAGTCACTTGCCGATTTTCCTACTTCTCGTCGAGTCGAACTCTAACTCGCAAGCCTAGTGTTGAATGTGAAGCGTAACCTTTTTGAGTCGAAATTTGGTATATCATAGCGCAGATTAATAACTTTCGATAGTACACGAGATGACCTGAAACCTACTCCGCTGGAAGTAAATACAGCATAATCTGAGCAAACGTAACGACATTACTTTCGTAAGAATCCAATAAAAACTTATATTGCACAGCAACCCAGAGCAAGTTCCCTATTGTAAATTTTCTTGGAAAATTCATGGTGAGAGAAAAATGCTTGTTGTAGAGCACTCCATCTAAGCGGTCAGGATTCACCTACATGTGTTTCGTACTGTCACTTTGTAAGACATGTTTGCATGGATCATCTTATGTAATAGCTGATGCCGAAAAACATGATCCACGAAAGGAACAGTTTCAATCATTAGCAAGAAGTTATTGATAGTTTCCAATAAAGTATCTTTAGCATAACTGAGAATGAAAACTCTTGATCAGAAATCAAATAATGAAGTGTGTTTATAACTTAGGCAGGAAATGCAGACAGTGAATGCCGTTAATGTCCTCAAGTATCCATGCAGAGGAGGAAATTTCGAAGAAATGTTAGAAGTCAAAAGATTAATGGAAAGCAAAAGGCATTCTTATGTCGTGCTATTTTATGAACGAAGATGAAGTGATCGAGCTGTACTCTTGAGATTCTGTCTCAACAGAGAGGTATGAGCCAAAGACCGTTTGCGTGCCGACGAAGCTAAAGGAGGAATTAGTGGATGGTTGTAGCGAGCAATGGGTAGGGCCAAGGAGTATCCAAGTATTAGGCTCCGCAGAGCGGCCTTGAAAGGCTCACCAACCGCTTGGGTAGGTCATTGTACTAAATTGCTGACCATATTTCAGGTGTCATTCGAGTAGGTCCACGGCAGGTGAGCCTACTCGGATGAGACCAGCCCCCAACACTTCCAGTGGCTTTCCATCATCCGAACAGATTTTACTTTTACAGATTGTGAAGAGAGTGTCATTTTCATTACTGAACTTCTTTCCTTCACTTCGAGATGAAAAGCAGATTTCTATTCATGCAGGATGCATAATTGATATGTACAGGGTAATGGATAATGGGCGCCAAAAATTCAGAAATTTCTAAGGTAGCAATAATCTATTTAATCCACATTACCTGTTATTAATCAGTTGCATAAGAAGGTTCTCTTGCAAAATGCATGGTTACTGATGTGAACTCCCGATATCTTTTAGATGGAGGAGGCTCATTCAATGCCACTTGATATCATTGACACGTAAGAGGTGGAAGGGCATAACAAAATTTATTGTGATTTTCATAATATCCTATAGGAGGCTGTTAAACGATATAGAAAGGAGCACCCAATCGAAAGCAAACCAGGAAGAGAGTTAGCTTTTGGTTAGATTAAAAGAATGGAGAACAAACCAAAAGAACTTACGGCTACGAACCGTTCGAGTGAAAGCACACTGCTTGGTGATAAAAATCTCTATCAACAAAAGCAACCAAACAAGAAATTCAATAAAACGATCAGAAATTCTTTTTACTACAGCAAAATACTTCACTCAAAAAAACTATCTGTAAAAGCGATCACAATATACGAATCAAAACACCCAAACTGAACTTACGACCGGGGCAGTACGCGGCTTCCCTTTTCGGCGGCAGTAGAACTCCAGCGAGGTCGGGCGACGACGATGACGGCCTTCCTCGGCCACAGCGAGTACTCAACTACCTACTACTTGCTCACGGCCCACCGCCAACTGTAGATTCCCGCGCATTTCAGTTTCGCTGCGTACTGCTCCCGACCCTTTAAATGCCGTGACATTGCGGCCTATACACTACCACAACAAGAGGTAGAACTAAAGATAGGGCTATTAAAATGGTCCATCTGAAATCGTGATCCTGGGTGACCAATCAAAAGGAAGTCAACGGGCACGGCTTATCGGAGTTGTCGAAATGGCAGAATGTTAAGCAGAAGCTCTATTGACAATCCTATCGCGTGCAGAAATTCGCTTCGATTCCGATCTCAACAGACAAGGGCCCACTCGCGTGATGACACAGAAACCTTCATCGTTTTCTCTGGATAAAAATTTTTTACGATAAAACCATCCTTCAACAACCAACTGACGTGCAATTTCTCAAAAAAATGTTGCCATAAGAACAGCACAATGATGTTTTCTGAAGAAGTTACTGGCAGGGGTGAGACGCTCGCGATTCCTTCTGTGCCAGCGTGAAAATTGACCAAGACCAGTGCTCAAAGGGCGTACTGATGGACGTAGTAAAACATTGATCGGACTTGGTTTCCTGGAACATCTCGTAGTCCTTCCAGTAGATGCTTCTCCAGCCCACAAAGCCAAGCTAGTCCACGAGTGGTGCCGACGACAAGTGCCCGACTTCATCGGTGAAAGTAACGGCCATCTCATTTTTTTAGAACCTGACTCACTTGACTACCCCGTGTGGTCCCTGGTCAGAAGAGGACCTGTCGAGCCCTAGTTTGTTTGGAGTCCTAGAAAGCAAGACTGAAGAACGGCTGAGAAGAGTGATACCTGCGTGCCACATGCGATCAGGTCGAGTGCGATTGCAGCGTGTTGTAGCAAATGGTGTTAGCTGTGCATAGAACTTCCACCTGCTTTCTCAGCTGAGAAACTTCAATTATTATTTGGCGCCCATAATTTCGGTACCCTGTAGATTGCTTTGTTGTGGACTTTATTTCCATCAGTAATCCCCTTCTATTCTTTGACACTCCAAGGCATTTCAACCTTTTGCTTGATATTTTTCCTACTTACCTTCCTGTGGGCCAGCTCAACCAACCTAGGTTTCTAATGTACCCGATGAAAAATCGCCGAAGTGGCGTGTCTATAACGGCTTCTTGGGGACACCACATATGGAGGCGCTCGGGTTTCGCGTACCTGCTCCTATTCATATCAGAAGCTAACAATTTCACGAACGCTGACAACCTTCGTTACTCGTAAATGGTGTGGTCGTGGTCGTGGTCGTTCATGCGATAACCAAATTTCCATGCGCATTAGTAACCAGTGCGTAATGCCTAGCAGGCGAGTACACACTAAATTAGGAATATGTTCAGCATTGGTGAAATTTTTTCCACTGTTTCTTGCAATGCATCATAATTTTAGGTTGCCCTCTCGCACATCTCCAACGAAGGACCATTTGCACCTCAAGCTCGAATGAACGACGATCGCATCTACTTGACCTACATACTGCGAAATGATGTTTCGAGTAAACTAGACCTACTGAAATTTCTAACTTCAATCGAGAGTCATAAACATCTGGAACTGCCTTTTGTGAAGGTAAGGTATAAGATGTTTTTCCTTGATTCAAAGCTAGATATCTGGGAATGCAGAAAAAAACATTTTTGTAATGATCACAAATACATGTCTTCCAACCTTCCGCCCCTTATAACCACATGACAGTAGTACACCCCTCATCTGCAGTATGAAGGCTTTGTCACTTCGGATAGAATCAATGAATTAGCCTGCTTCAGGTATTGAAGTTCAGGACTTTCAAGGACTTCGAAGGTGCATTGAGAAAAGATGTCATGTGAGGCTATATTCCATTCCAGGAAAGAAACCCACTGATTAAACGACCAACTCTGCTCTTTCCCAGATTTTCGCCTGGGAGTAGCAGTTCTTATTGCAAAAATGTAGGAATGACTGACAACGGAAGGATACTAGTCGCAGTGGCCATTCAAGATGGGATGTATACCGACGTAAAAGTTTTCAAACGCTGATCCCAAATCTAGGTCCTGAATCTGCGAAACAATTATGAGAACAAGGTTATGAGCCCTTTTTCCCCGGGTGCTGCTTTTATACGCGACCTGAGCAGCTCCAAACATGAAGCAATGGCCCTGCTGGGAGGACAGTGGACTGGTAGATGCGACACGGAGCATAGAATCCTTGATGCATTTGCTTGCGTTGCTTTTCTATAAAAAGTGTCCGACATGCTTGCAATACGCATTCACGCATCATATAAACCACTTACAGCCCTTCTTCATATTTGCGGAGCACCAAAAATGCTAATACGCGTGCACTGTAAATCCAGCAGGGAAGAACTGCGAAAGCTTTACTCAAACTGTGAAATTGTGAGCCTGGAGCGAACTGGAGATCAGGGCCAGTACAACCCAAATGAAGTGCAAAGAACTCGTGCTGGATTAGGGTGGATCATGCGCTGGACCAAGAAATCGCCTTCAACCCTAATGATGGTCGACTCATAAAGCTCGTTGAAGGCCATGAAGCGATTCAGGGTGTTTTGCTAACTGGCAAGGAGGTGAAAGTGCTCCTTCCACCTCTCAAATTCAAAGGCATGTATAAGCGTATTGTCTCTTTCGTAATTTCTCATGATCTGGACGTCCACGTCAGCAACCGCAACTCCATAGTTCGACTTATCTCAACAGTATACTTCTTGTTTAGCGCGCCTAGATTCGGAGAGTTTCTTTCTCATTCATGGTATGCAGCAGGGTACCTGGATACAGACCCAGAAAAATTCGAAACTCTTGTTCAATACTGTTCCTCATCTCATCTAGACGGGAACTCTAAAAGTGATGGGTTTGATGGATTATTTTTCATACGTTGCTCTCATTGTGAGAAGCTTATCTGTTCCAAACACTTTGTGTTGGATTACCATATCTGTTCATATGCTCATCTATTATTCCAACAGTACTTTTTCATAAAAATGCCAACTGAATTGTACCAGCTCACTTCTACCACTTTCTGGAGAAGGCACTAATTCATCCAAAAGCGCTATGGTCTGACGAGTTGCCCGGCCGCTCTCTTTAGAAATAGCATGGAGCTGCTGAATTTCGTGACTACATCTTAAGTGCCCGGAGCGGAGGGGTTCTATGTGCACCCTTACTCGGTCTGTGGAGGCGACAAAAACTTTACTTGGACTATCATTTCTGGTGATTCATAAATATGAAGGAGGGCACCTACCAGTCCACGGTCTTTCCAACTGTGCGATCGCTGCACGACTGGAGCTATCTTGTGTGTCTGAGTCAATCAATGCATGTACATAGTTTCAAAGGGATATTCAAACGCGCGTCATATTATGAGCTTCTGAATATCCTTTGAACGCCTGCCATAAAAGCTAAAGCAATCAGAAGCTAATTGCGTAGCACTTCTCAAAAATTTACCAGATGCTGTCCACGTAATACTTTGTTTCACCGAAATTTTTGGGGTATCTAGTTTCAAACGAATATTGGAAGGATAGCGCAGAATAGTGCAAAAGGGCGTTGAAAACGCGAAAATCGGCGTATTAAGAAAAATATAAGAATAAAAAGTTGGTGGTACTTGCTACCTGCTTGCAAAGTGCGTTCCCGGTGCGAATGGTGCAGCCTCAACAGTCTTTACAACTCCCTGAAAATTCGTTATCCTGTGTGTACGTAAGCCTGCTAAGCCAGTCATGAGGCCCTCATTATGCCCTATCCGTGACATTCTATAGATCCGACATCGTCCTCCACGTTGTCCTCTAGGGTCACAAGTTCGTGCTAGTGAGAAATTTCAGGAATCATTTTTGTCGTGAACTGTACCTTCGACGGCATTTCTTTCTAGGCTAACATTAACACAAAACCTATTTTCAGGCGATAGAGGTGTCAGCTTTTCGACTGGAACCGCAGGACTCTGGGTCATACTTGGTCGTAGACGGTGAAATTGTGAGGTCACAGAAAATTCAGGCCGTTACAACCACTTTGAAAATGACAGTTTTTGCACCCAAACGCGGTTGCCTCGAGAGTTAAGCGCGATTGTAGCTGTTGCCGAAAATAAACAGCTATTTCTTGCAAATTTGATTCGTTGTTTGATTAGCTATGTGGCATAGCAAATCTATGAGCTCAGTCATCTCATATCAACAGCTGCCTCGTTGCTTTGTATAACATTATAAATGTGCTGAAACCTAGCATTAGATAAGTATAAATGCTATTGATAGCGTTCTGCACGTTGTCCTTCAAACGAACGCATGTTATGATGAGATTCATAAAATGCATAGACTGATGTTGTCCAGCGAACAAGAGTGTTGCTACACCGTTGAAAGTATTTGTACATACATATTTTGTGAGTTACTTTTGTTGACCTCGTCCCTTTAGTATTTGTTAATATTTCCAGCTTTAAATAATATCTATGGGCACCGATTAATTTTGTAGCCTCACCCAATGAGCTCAGGGCTGAGAGCTCAATTTCTTCTACTGTGGTCCACGCAGATTTCTGCACCAGTCTTGCCCGGAGTGGTCCGATAATTTGCACCATTTGCGAGTTGATTATATCGAAAAATTTTACGGTTGTCATAATCTTTTTCTAGACGTGAGTTACGTTCATATCATCGTTTATGCGGTTTAGAACTCACCACGTCTTAGTGAACCATGTTGGATCCATGTGAAATGTCTGTCCCACTGATTAATGCACTTTCATTTGCTGCGATTGTTTGCTTTTATTTGCACGGACACCTACTTTATCAATAAGTTCAAGTTTATTTGAGCTCATAACCCTGAACCGACATATGATAAGGCCAAGGGCTCAGGTATATAAGGTGTGCAGTAGTATCAGAAACAAAGCATGCTTTTCGACCGTCGCTGTCTCTTGACATTGTAGAAGCTTTGAACCCAAGTTTCTATTCTTTTGTACCACCGAATATCTTCATGCATACACCCTTTTTTACATTCCGATGAATCAAGTGCGAGCTGATAGGTAAAACACTGCTGCTACAACAAAAAGGATGGAGCGTTTGGTGTCAATTAGCCGCGTGTTCGGTATATGCCCCCGAATCCGATCTTCATTCAGAGTCAGTAATGTCTTAATCTTAATTGTGTATGTGGCTTATACAATGACTTGCGGTTACCATCCTAGTGCAAGTCAAAGCTTTTTCATCCTCCTAGGCGAGTTTGGCACCAATTTACAGGCGCAGGAGGGATGGAAGAACGGTCCACATGGGCTATTTGAGATTCGAACGCCGAACCATAGTTCGAACCTTAGTGCAGTAGTACTCATCAAATCCGTAGAGATTTCTGTTAGACGCTCGAAGATATGCATACGCAACTGTTAAGCTTTTTGGCCTCCATTCTATTCGGTCAGTGTGAATGACGTATGAGGTTTGTGTGACATGCAAATGTCTTAGGAGCACAAGTTTAAAGAAAAATCGTGTCCCATCTACAAGAAAGCAGCGCTAAAAATCACCTGGGGCAAATCGTTGTCTTCTCAGCACACAGTTTTCAACAGACACCGTGAACTCATCGACTGATTTCCACTCATACTGCATTTTGTTGCTCCCTACTAATTGGCTTGCGCACGATACTGTGTGCGTCCCGTGACTTACGATAAATGAATTTCCCGAAAAAAACCTGAAGCGAAACCATTTAAGCAACATGGTATACCGCCCTCTCCCGAAAAAATGGAGAGCATCGTCAGAACAAAACTAATGGCTTGTTTTGACTCGATGTTTTTTCAACTGCTGTTATTTCGCTGCAGTATGCGTTCCGAAAGTGATAGGAGTGCTCAGTGCGAGCTGGCCCTACAATAGAAAGGATAAAACCTCTGGAGTTAGGTAGTTCCGTTTCCGCTGCGCGCTCTCGCATCCGATCTCTATTCAAAGTCGTAGCAGCGTCTTTATTGCGAAGAAAAAAAGGCCCGGTCAGCAAGGGCTAGTGCCAATCCGAAATTTGAATCTGGACCCATGCACGTGTGGTTGTGCGTCACTTGACCCTACACCACCTCTCCTGGGTAGTACAATAATACTCATGAAATCGGTAGAGGTTCCTTCAGACGTTCAAAGATATGCATACGCAAATGTGAGGATTTTCGACTATTCAGGCCAGTCGCTGGCGTTTATCACGCTGTTGTAAATCGAAATATCTCTCGCTGCAAAAGCCAGAGAGAGTCTTTGCGTGTCCTGTCGACAATCGGAAGGAAGGCGCGTCCCCTTGTTGTTCTCACTCTCCTCCTGACCGCTCTCTCGTGAAGTTGGACGGGTGCAAGAATCGAAGTATTTAGCATTAGAAATGAAGGCTTTTGTCTGACTGCGGAGACTTCGAACTTTAAACAAATGAACGAGAAGAGTAGGTTCCGAAGGCTTGGTCTTTGTTCAAATATCAATAAATCAACTGCATAGATTCTTAACATCGATAAAAAAATCTATGGGGCATCGTAGGAAATCCGAGGTTTCAGGGTATTCACTACATTTCACTTGAGTAAACACTGAGATCAGATCGTTCAAAGGTCTGAAAGAATGAATCAATCTAAGCCCGACAGTGTTTGCTGCTGTATTACTAGTAGTGCAGAAATTTAGGAATGGCGAGCCCTTTTGTCAGCAATCTATCTTCTTTGCGGTGGGATGTCTATTGAAGAAGACACGGAGAAAACGACAAAGACGCTGAGTCACTTCATGCGCAGTTGACAACGGCCCTGTAACCGTCGATGGCGACCAGTGTGAATGACATGTGACGGCGATACTCCTTCCAAAATTCCAACGGCAAGTGGCAGTGGTTCCACGCAGCTGCCGTATCCTTCCATTGAGAATTCAAACCTTACCCTCCATGGCGCGCGATCGAGTGCGGCGAGTGCGACACGCCGTTCGCGGAGAAAATACCCCATCCATTGACTTGTGAAGCCTGCCTCATTAGATGAGACAAGTTAATAGAGAAATCGTGTCTCATGTACGAGGGAGAAGTGCTAAAAACATATGCAGTTAAAAGCAGTCTCTTCTACAGACAGTTTTCAACAGCGTTTTGATCTTATTGTACTTCGGTTGGGTACGCTTCGTTGCGCGCGTCTGCTGAAACTAGATCACGCCGCAGCCGTCGCATGCGGAAGGTCAGCCCGCGATGCTTGACGGACGTCGCAGTCGTCAGTGGGGCATTCGATTCGCGCTTGGTCCACGGCAGTCAACTCAAAGAGAAGATAACATGGACAAAAACGCAAATGATTCGTTCTACTGACACTTGATGGTACTGGAATGCCATCTAGAGACCTCACTGGGGTGCGCCTCCGCGAAGTGGGTGGAGTGATCTACATTCGACGGTCGCGCGCAACGGACGTTCTCCTCAATGGTTCCTTTGGTTTAGTAGTTCTGCATTTTATTGCGCCCCATTACGACAATACCGCTTCATTACGAATGGTTGTGCCACACCTAATTCCTCTTACTTAGTAACAATGGTTGGTCCAAGAATCTGAAGAACAATTAAATATGCCCCAAAAAAGCGATTGAAGGAAGGCGTAGTACATTTATTCTCAAATGACATTTTAACAGAGATCAGTCAATGCCTCCTACCTCTCCCCCCCCCCATCCCAAGAGTAATAGAAAGATCCCTCTCGTGCCCAAAATTTCGACGGTTAGGGCAGACGAAGCCCTGTTCCTCGCTCGCGAGGTCTTCCCGCCCCTTGATCGTTGTCACGTCAGACGAGTGTCGAGGCGATACAGATTGCAATAATTCGTTTTAGGCCCCACACAGAACCAGCTGATCGCCGAGTGATAAGGCGATGTTTTTCCCCGTTCTTTTCTCCTCTGCCTTTTTGCTGCCGGGATCCCTTATTTCATTCCTAACCCAGGCGGTGAAAAAGATGAGTTATTTTTGCTTTGTTTGGTTTTCTTTTTGTTTGTTTTTTGTTCACTCATGCTTATAAAAGAATGAGTTTTTATTCATCGTAGTCAGTTATTTTTACCAGGAGCCACACATACGCAATGACCCACATTGTATAGCTCGTCCTTACGCCCCACTCATCTTCATTCTTCTGGTCTCATTCTCGTCTAGCCCCTTTTTTAACGATTTTTTGAAGCCTTTTCTCACTTCGAAACCACTGATTCACGCAGTTCTTTCGTCTTCATCGCACTGTTTTCCATTTTATCTTCCATTTTTCGTCATAATCTGGATTACCCAAAATTATTGTGAACTGTGCCTTCGAAGTAACTGATCGCTACTGAGGGAAACATATTGACCAGTAGCATCGTTAGAGAAACTTTGAAGATGTATGATTCAACAGAGCAGACCTGCTTCTTCTTCTTCAGGAACGAATAATAGAAACACATCACAGCACAGTACAGGAGAAAAGTATCTCGAGAAGAGCAAGTAGGCTTGACGGGGAGACAATATTACAAACAGGTGTGCAGATGATGCGAACAGACAAGCCATGGCAGCATGTGTATATCTTCCGTACAATGAATGGTAAAAGTAGCTACAAATCGAAGCTCCCACCTTTCTGGAGAATGAGCCGTACCCTTTGGGAACACGTGACTCAAGCCAGGCTCGCCCACTTGGGGCGGGAGTGCGCGAAAGGTGTAGCTCACCGGGGATTTGTAACTCCTGTTCGTCTGGGCCTAGAATGTTAAAATTTTGTAGAGGTGCAGGTGAAAATTCGGAAACACTAATATTAGGTGGTATGTGAAGACTACGCCCGCTGGGGGTGATGCTTGTGCGAAAATTTTTAGTTTGGACCTGAAGCTTTCAAATTTGCTTGAGATGCAGGCGGGACTGGGAGGACTACTGGCGGGTGGCAGGATTGAAATACGGAAGCAAGGCAAAGGGAAAGTGGGGAGCCCGAAATCAAAAATGTTGTCTAAAGGCTTTTTCAGATTATGTGACATTAACTTGCAACGTAGCTCCCTTCACACGCCTAGCCTTCATGTGTTGTAGAGATACACTGTTCCAGTAGGATATCTCGCTAGGGAATGTTGGCTGGTAAGTTCTGCAGTGTAGTTCTGCACTACTCAATGTAGGGATGCTGCTAACTACTAAATTTTCTCGGGAAGGAAACGAGGGAGTAATGATGGTCTCAGTGGGTCCGGGAACTTCTCCCCTAACACGATGCCGCACACGCCGCACCCGCCGCCTATCACAGGATTGCGATGAAAGATTGGAGCGCGCAATTTGTGAGGTAGGGAGTCCTTTAATCATTTGAATTGGCTGGTCGCTCCCTTCAATTTCAATGCGGTATTGATCGTCGTTTATATAAGAGGAGTCATTTTAATTAATCAAGTCTAATAAACATGAAAACTAAAAAGAAACAGAAGAAAAAACGATAAAATCCAATGAAAAAGCAAGCCAGTTAAGGAAAAATATCGCGTCCTATCGATTTTCGGGAGGCGGGGTGAGTACGGTAGTTGCAGTGACATTTGCCGCATGCCGCAAGGGAGAATGCCGCGATAGGGGAGAAGTTCCGTTACCCAGTCTCAGTGAGGCATTCAAACTCAACATATGAAGGATGAGAGCCCGGCGTAACTCGGGCGATCCAACTGTTTCATACTAATTCTATGTAACTATCTGTAGAGAGTACTAATGTTCAACCAGGTGAAAAGGGCTTTGCTCTATTGCTGCATCAGTAGAGAACTGTTACGTTTTTGAAATTGAAGATTGGTTAGATTCTCTGCGTATATTCATTAGAATTCTCAATAAGGCACTCTCTTGCCAATTTCAGTCCACGAAGAAACTCCGCTTTTTACTTGTCATAGTCCACGACGCAAGGTGACAGATGTTCAGAGGGAATTGACATTGATGGATATGCCGGGTCGTATCCATACATTAGAAAATGGAGGCTTTCTCCCGTCGCTCTGTGAGGCGGAGCGTTATAGGCATCAACAACTGCCGATGAAATTTTGTCCCATACCGCAGCCATCATGGTCTTCTTTTTCAGCATTTTGACAAAGGTTCCATTAACCGTTTTCGTCAACCCATTTTCTCGAGGACAGTATCACTTCGTAAACTTTTGCTCTATCTAATGGCTTGCGCAACAGTTTCCGCCTTTTGTCCGCAACAGCATATGCACCAAGGTATTTGGTAAAGCGATCGATAACTGTAACTATACACCGGTTTCCTTGCGTTGTCAGACCCATTTCTAGCAAATCTACACCGACAATCTGCAACGGTCTCGTAACTGCTAAGGGTCGTGAAGATAGTACATTTCCTGCCCTACCGTTGGTCAAAAAGCATTTTTGGCAACCGCGACACCAGCTCACTAGATCTTGAAACATTCCCGGCCAGAAAATAAACTTTCTCATTTATATGAACATCTTTTTCGCGTTGAAGTGGCCACCCAGCGTGCCAAATGAGCTTCCTCAAATACCTTCCGTCTTTGTGAGCGGTAGCTAAGAGACCATTCTCGTCAATAATACTCAAACTTCCGTTCTGCAAGGGAAAATTAGCAGTACTGAGGACCTTGCTATGCCTAGGGAGTTTTACCTCTTGCGTCACTCCACTTTCTATGGACTTAATCAATGTCGCAAAGTCGGGGTCTTCGCGAAGTTCGAGAAGTCATAAGCCGGGAATCAAAATTGAAGAGTGGGTTGGACCACGAGATAGTGCATCCGCTACCGCGTTAGCTGTTCCTTTTATATAGTCAATAGTTAGATCGTAACACTGCACTTAGTAGCCAACGTAAAACTCTGGAGAAACATCAGTGCGTTTAAACAGTGAGTGTGGTGAGTGCTGAGTAGTCAGTTCTGATAATACTCGGGACGCCATATATGAAGTAGTGAAACTTCTTCTGGCTGAAAATGAGCGCGAGCGCTTCCTGATCCGTGATGTGATAATTCCTTTCTGCGGCCGATATATGCTTGGAAGCAAAGAATACGGGATGTAGCAGCGAGTCATCCCCCTCTTGTGCTGTGCCCCAATCCCTACACTGCTGGCATCAGTACAAATAATTAGAGGCCGCGATCCATCCCTCGCTTTCTCGGTTTTGGGTTGCACCATAGACAGGTGCCTCCATAAGAGTTTTCTTCGATGCTTCAATAGCTTCCTCATGTTCATGTGACCACACGAATTTCCTTTTCGGACTAGTGAGATCGAAAAGTGGTTTTGAAGTCTGGCAAATCTCAAAACAAACTTCCGATAATATCGAGCCATACCTAAGAAAATTTTAATTGAGCAACATTCTGAGAGCGGGCATAATTTTTATACGAACAACCTTTTCCAGAACTGCCCTTACTTCGTCCGCATCCACCCTAGAAACTCAATACAGGGTTCCATTATCAGGCACTTCCGCGGTTTTACTTTTGGCTGTGCTTGACGAAACGCTAATGGTTCTTTACCGAGAAACATCTATATGTCTAGTTATCGAATCCGTTGCGATCAGTATATCAGCTATATATGCTGACACTTCTGTTCCTATTAGGTCGCCTAACACCGTTTAAATTACCCTTTTTGACTTAGCTGGTGCGGCGGTCAGTCCGAACAGTATGACTCGGAACTGCAATAGTCCAGAAGTTATAGTGAAGCACTTATTTCCTTCACTTGTTCACTTTGAGAGACCTGCCAGTATCCAACGGCTGAATCCAAGCACTTTATTGACTTCTCTGTAATCCCCACATAGCCTTGTAGTACCATCTTTCTTAGCCACCAAGACGATGGGAGACGCCCATGGCGATTGACTGTCCTCAATCACATTTCTTTCCTCAAGGTCCCGTAGCATTGTCTCTACCTCAGCACAAACACCGTATGGGAGGGGTCTTTTTTACTGTCGGATTGGGGGATACCCACCCACATCAATGTCATGGGTCACCAAATTCGTTTGCTTAAAGGCACTGTTCACAATAATTTAGGGGTATCCGGTATTTCACAGATAGTGATAGGTGAGGCCTACATTAGGACAATGGTAAAGCATAAAACGCGAAAAACAGCGAAAAAAAGAAATATAAACGGTCAAAAAAAGAGAAAAAGGGGACGAGTTCCACAATGGAGAAACGGCGGTTAAGGGAATTTCCAGGCTTGTAGACGAATGCGAAGTAATGTCTGCCATTGCACACAACACGCTCAAACGGCTGATTCTGGCTTCTTATTATTAATATCATTTATTCTACTGACGACAATAAGATTTTGAGATTATTGTGCCTGATCCTTTTGATGACGGCTGAGAATAATTTACTGGATCGGAATAGAGCGGAACATTAGTCGAATAGTAGAAATACTACTACTACTGCCGAGTACTTGTACAAGAAGGAGGCGGTCGACCAGCTGACCGTCTCTGGCAATTTGTCAACCAGCTTATCGATTTTTCACCAACTTCGCTCCAATGCGAAAGTGGTGAACGGCAATTAGATTTCGTGGTCAGCCTAGCGAGGGGCGGAGGGCGACCGTGGCTAACTCTCCGGCCCCTTATTGTGCCCTATCCAGACCGTTTTCCGACCTCATTCCTGCACAATTGGTATCAGAGGGGCGTCGAATACAAACCATGTGCGAATCTCCAAAACCATTTTTTCGTGAACAGTGCCTTTAATTTCTTTGTTTGAAACAGCGAACACATCGCTGTACTCTTCAACCACTCTACTCAGTTCCTCAGGTATAACCCCTGCTTTTAGGTTCTTATTTGATATGTTTACCAAAACACGGATCCTTTCAGCATCTTGTAACACATCATGCTGCTGTGAAACTATCATGTCACTTGGGACATTCACTACCCTCGGATCAATCCAAGTTTCTCCTGACCATGTACCCAGATTCTCTCCTTGACCTTTCACCCACGATTCTGAGCCCTGATTTACGACCGATAGTTCAACTTTACCTTGGTTCACCTGACACACACCTGGGCTTTCAGGCCAAAATATGCAAGCTCCTTCACGAAAACTTCGCGTATTTCCACGGTTGCAACCTTGCCTGGTGCTTCAACGACCCTCCTATCCGAATAGGCCATATTTGGACGCAAATCCTTTGTCGCATCCATGTCTTTATGCGGGGTTAATCGTAGGGAGATGCCAAGTTCGATTCGTACCTAACAGCATGGTGTGGTAAGATTCCTTTGTTCACCATCTCCTGCGATGCACGCTTTAGCGTCAAGATGTATGCCACGCTCCCGTACTTGCTTAAAGGCACAGTCCACGATAATTTTGGGTAATACAGATTATGATGAAAAATGGAAGACAAGGTCGAAACTAGTGTGACTGAGGTGAAGAAACTGCGTGCATCGGTGTTACCAAAGTGAAAAAGGCTTCGAAAGCCGTTAAAAAGGGGGCTGGACGAGAATGAAACCAGAAAAATGAAGAAGGTGATCGCGCGCACTGCACCGATTCGCGTACTGCATCTGATACAGCTCTCCGCTTTATGCTTGCCAAATGTCTAATTTGGTCTGCAAGGGCTTGACCTAGTTGCAGGAAAATATTCCGAAAGCATTCGTTTATATCCTCCAACTGGCAACTCACCCCTATATCATCCCAATCGTTCAAATGTTGGGGAACGGATTCATTCAATGAATTGATCCATTGGTATATATATATATATATATATATATATATATATATATATATATATATATATATATATATATAGCTATAGCTATCCTTATGGGCGTGCCCTATCCTTCAGCTATGCTCCTTGCCATGGCCTCGCATATCCCGTGGAGAGGACGCATCCCCAGGTTAACACGCCTTGACGGCTTCTCACCTTAGGTTGAAGGTGCCAGACCGGCTATCCCTACAGCTGCAGTCGCTGCTGTAGAGCAGTTTATTTTCCAAATAAGCAAGGTATTTTTTCTAGTTTTACGTCACTTATCGTGAGCATTTTGCTAACGATCGTGGTGTGATTTAAGAAGTTAACCGGAATTATTAACTTATGTGTTATCTGTCAGCAACTGGTGAGTAGCTTTTCGACTGATTTGTACATTATTTCATATCCTATTACATTTTATTCCTTGTACACCCGGCTATTCCTAACGTGCTAGGATTTAGCGACCTGACGCTGTGCTATGCCCTGTATTAATTTATTCTATGTTTCTTTTGTTCTTAGCTCTCAACTTTGATCCTGAATTGGGTGCCATCAGGTATTGCCGTTGTAATTGTGCGCCTTCTACTCGCTCTGCTCTTAATTTTTTAATGAATAAGTGTGCGGACCTTTGCGGAATGGTCACTTCTTGCCTAGGTGCAAAAACTTGATGCCCATTATGCTGTCCACATCTTTCGCGAACAAGTGAAATATGAAGTATTGAAGATGTATGGTGATAGCAACAGTAAGAAAGCCAGGCGTCTAGAGCAAAAAGCATGTTTTCGAACAAGAATCATGCGTATACGGGTATGTGACTCCACGTGCGTCTGAGGATGCGCCCAGCCAGTTGCGCGGCGGAGTTCGTAGCGATTTGAACGACTTAAGCGCCTATCATTGGGGCCCAAGTTTGATTTGAAGTAGAGTCGCTTATTTGCTAGCGGACTCTTATGAGCTGATCACTTTTTACTACACATTGTACCGCTTTCTGAGGGGTCACTTGAAGACAGTTAAACATGTTTATGAAAGCGTTACAAATCTCCTCTATTCTGTGCTGTCATCGGATGAGCACAATGTCTCATGTAAACTGCTCTGAATTCGGCCAAGGCGCTTTCTACGGCTTCAAGCCAAGGTTAGTTGCTCCTGTTGCTTTTTTTTATTCCTGCGAAGCCCTGTACTTAGCTAGCTCCCACAATACACCATGCCATCACTACTTTATGCACCTTCACCCCTTTCCCCACTTGCACATCTCCTGTTTAATCGTGTACTGTAGCTCCAAACCCCTTCGATTTGTCCTCAGAAGAGGGAAGCATTGAGAGCTCTGCATGCCAAAACTCTCGTTTTTAGACACTCTAGGCACAGCTGCAGCTACTTCAAATCCGGAGCACACCTACGTACAAGCGTATATGTTGGCGAAAGGCAAGAAAGCAAGAGAGGGAAGCATCACGTACTAATCTAGCATCCTTACTATATAAAAAGCGCCTGCGTCTGTCTGTTTGTCTGTCTGTTTGCGCGGAAATTCACAGCTCCTGTCCCCGTGGACCTAGAACGTTCAATTTTGATAAGAGCACAGGCGGCAGGATGAGAACGCTCACGGTGGATGACAATACCACAGGGACGGGGTTCGCACTAATTAAATGTTGGAGCGGAAAAATAATAACTCGTGTCTCGGTGGACCCAGAGAGTTCGAATCCGTTGGTAATAGTGAGGCTGGATGGGAACACTGATGATAGGTGGTAGTAAGACATGTGACATGTGGGATGTGACGGGTAGGGCTGATAACAATTGTTGAGAGCTGATAAGTAGCTCCGGAAAGCGAGACCCATATACGAAACAGAACCCGAAGGGGGAAATCAGTTCGGTATTGAAGGTATGTATTATAATTTGACTCTTTAGTATGTTTCATTCGATAAGAATGGATGGTAAAGTGTGGAGGCAAAAAGTTAGTGGTGAGTGCAATGATGAGGACCGATTGATGCTTCTTTATTGTGAAGGGATAAAAGTTCGATTCATTCACTGCTGTTATATTATGACCGCTACCCAACAAGGTTTATGGCTCAGTGAGGGATCACGGTTCCTCTTTGCTTTGATATTATTCACTACAAAACTTGTCTGACCGAAAATAACATAGGAGCCTCTGATGATATATCCTCAGAGAAAAAGTCCCATTGAGAACATCTACCTATTCTTGCAGTCTGCTTCTCCTTAAGATATAAACAGCCTCTAGGCCTCTTCTTAGGAGACTTTGCTCATAAAATGGTGAACACATCCACTTGTTGGTAGCGGCAGAATGAGCTCTTTTTACTTCCTTACAGAGTGAAGTTCTGTTAGTCAACCATTGAAGTAGCTTCTATGGCGAGCGCTGCTTTAACTACATAATTGCAGCACTTCGTGTTTTAGGTCAATTAATTGATTAATTAATATGAAATGCCCGTTAGCGTACACAGCATAACTGGTTGATTATAAACGTTATTTGATTACCATTCTCTGTCTCAATTTCGAGCCAACCTAGAGTTCAGCCACCCGGATATACAGAAGAGCTCAAACGTTTTCGGCCATACTCTTTTTCATACGTAACTTTTTCCTTAGTGAAGCAAATCGCGCGAAATCTCTATATGTGTAACTAAAGCATATTTCACACTATCCAAGACTATTTGAGTGCAAAGCAGCGATATCCACATAATTAAGAGTAAAATGTGCTTGTTGCGGTAGGAGAGCAGGCTTGATGACGTTTGCAATTATTGGCACCTTATGTGCGTTTTTCTCCTTCTGCGTTCGGCATTCGCGCCCGCACACTTTAGGCAATGCGAAAAGGAAAAAAGTCCCAAAAGAACCGATGTCTGTGTTTCCAGATTGCATGGTAATAGTGGTTGATATTCACAATACACCCATGTCATATATATTAGGTGTGTGCATCAATTTCCGCCGCCGAATTCGAAGGGTCGTTGCGCGAAGCATGTTAGAGGTTCACCGGTGAAACCTGTCATATTATGTAAGATAGGGTATTGGGTACCTATTTAAGGGCAGACGGATCAGTTTTTCCTCTAAATCCTGTTGCTCTCAGGCTGATTGGTCATGGAACGTGATAAACCGTTTTCCAGGAGGGGGGGGGGGCTTCTCCTGCTGCTTGATTTAAAAAAGGCTGGCACTGAAGCCAACCGGATGCTTTTCGATACTTATGGAGTACAAGCTCCATCTGAGGGAACCTGCAGAGGTGGTTTCTTTTCACTCGAGAGTTTGCCACGAAAGCGAATGTCCACTGCCAAAAAGTAATGCTGTGTGGTGGGATCAAAAGGGTACTTTGTACTATGAGCTGCTGAAGCCGAACGAAACCGTTACTGCTGATCACTACGAATACCAACATGACATATTCCATGTCCGACTTTCGATTGACCTCGGCATATTGAAACAACTTCGTCGTAGGTTGTATTAGCCTTCGAAGTTTTTAAACAACACTTCATCCACACGGCTTACGTTTCGGCAATATCGCCTTCGTCGGAACCTGTAAGTCGAAACTATATTTGTGATCCGTGGGCCACCATTTCAGATTACAAGAAGAGAACTCTAAAGGAAAGTAAAACAGAAGCGATGAGCTGACCTGTAACCGTGAAACACCAATGTAACCAACATGACAGTTTGTAGGATGCTCTCACCTAAAAGCGGCCGTTAATTGCAGAAATCATCATGAGGTGCTGTTAGATCACGAACATGACAGACCCCATGTTGCGAAGAATGTGATTAAAAAAATTGCAGTCCTTGGATGCGATCAGCTTGTTTAGCCCGCATACTCTCCGGATCTTGCTAATTCTGATTACCACCTATTCTGGTCTATGCAAGTCAGTTTTTCAGATACACGCTTTCGGAATGCCGAAGAAGTGCGAAAATGGGTGGTTAACTGGATTGCCTCAAAGACAGAGATTTTTTTAGACTCGAAGTCAACACTTTTTAGCCTCGGAGTCAACAAGGTACTAGAAAGATGGCAAGAAGTTGCAGCAAACGATATCCAGCACATTGATTGATGTACATTTCGCTTTCATTCTGTAATAAATATGTTTCCGCACGCAAAAAACCTCGGAAATTAATGCACACACCTAATACATGTATACCAGTCGGTTCGCCCGGCTAATGCCGAGCTTCTCTTCTTTGAAACAATTAATGTTTTCCTGTGCACGAAATTTGACACAGGACTAACAGAGCAGTGCGAATGGTATTCAGTTTAAGTCGGTATTTAGGCCTTTAATTGAACGTCTCGATCTCCTACTCTTTTCCTTAAAAATAAATACCAAATAAAGACCCAACTGTTAGGCACCCAAAGCTTTGAGCGGTACTCACAAATATTTCGTGTGATGATAACACCATTCTCAGGTTTTATCGGTGGATTTTTTCTTCACACGGATATCATTAGTTAAGAGTTCCAGGTTACTGGCGGTCAGTTACCGAAGAATAATGATCCCTCATTGGGCCACAAACCTTATTGGGAAGTGCTCGTAATCTAATAGCAAGAAATTAACGATATTCTCATCCGCTTATCGTAGTGAATGAGTCCCTATTACTGCACTTACCACTCACTTTATCACCTTACTCTACCTCCCGTCTTATCGAATGGATCATACTGCATATCCAAAGCAGCGTCGTGAATACCGAATGTGTTAGGGTTTTGATCGATAGGTGGCTCATCCTCTCTTAACCTCCCTACCTTCTCTGTTATTATCGGTTCCTGTCACCAAGTACCTCGGCAACAGGAAAATAATAACAAATCTAGGTAACAGACATAGTCTCGTCATATTCTAAATCACTTATTAAAATGCCGAGATTCCTCTGTTGAAACGGGAGGCTGTAATCCTACCAAATTTTAACTCTTCAAGTACACGGAAACAGATGTAACGAATTCCCGCTCGAACCTTCACTCTACGCAGACCCTGCCCTCTGTGAGCATAGTCTGGCCCTGCCACCTGCCATACGTGTTCCCATCCCATCGTTTGTACTCCTACCCAATTTCAACACTCTAGATCCACGCAAACAGGAGTTATGGATTTGCGGCCTAAAATTTTTATGCGCACGCCTCGTATGCGCACGCCTCCCATCCCTCGCACGAACTCTGGAGATCCAGAAGCGACGACTTCGAGAAAGGCCGATTTGACATCGTGTTGATTGTTGAAACGTTTCTCTCGGAGGGAGTTGTCGAGATGTTTGATAAAGTAGTAGTTGGCCGGAGCGAGCTCAGATGAGTGCGGTGGATGTGGCACGGTTTTATAGCCAAGCTCGTTCAATTTCTTCAGAGTGGTTTGTGCGACATGGGGGCGCGCGTTGTCGTGGAGAAGGATCGGCCCCTTCCTGTTCACTAATCCAGGGCTCATGAGCTGCAGCTTCCGGTACATTTCGTCGATATCCTGACAGTATCTTTCAGCTGTTATAGTTTCGCCTGGCCAAAAAGCCGTGATGGATTAAACCAGCCGTTGACCACAAACATACCACCATCACCTTCGTTGACTGCTGTTTCAACTTCGGAAAATATTGCGGAGCTTTACCCCTGTCCAACCACTGTCCATAACGTCGCCGATTGTCGTATAGAATCCACATCTCGTCACATGTTACAATACGATCCAAGAAAGGGTTGCGGCGAAGGAGAGCAGACGAGATCACGAAACGACGGTTCTTTTGCTCGTCACTCAATTCGTGCGGCACCAACTAATCGAGCTTCTTCGACTTTCCAATCCCTCGCATATGACTGGAAACCGCTCCATTCGAAATATTCAGTTTAGAAGAAATATTCTTCAGGATTATACGAGGATTCACCTCGCCCATTGCTTTCAAGTCATCGTTATCAACATCCGATGGTCTACGTCCACGTCTAACATCTCCTAGACTCTCGTGGCCATTGTCAATTTCACGAACCATCGCTGTGCAGTACATCTGCTGGTCCAGGATCAAACGCTGTGTTGATATCTCGAGCCGTGTCCGCTGCATTCCTGACTAGTTTGTATCGGAAAAGAAAGATGGTGCAAATTTGTCATTTGTCCATGTTATTTCCAAGTTTCTGCATTAGCTAGGAAGTCATTATGGCAAAGCTAATACAACGTTCAGAAAGAGCAAAAAACGCGCTTTCAAATGGTATATAACACCACAGCAGAGCAACGAGAAATGACTTAGAAAAGAGCGTCTAAACGTAGACCATCAAAAAACGACAGAACTTTCTGAAACGCCTAATATAAAGTAGGATTCGAATTTCGCATAATTAGATCTGGTAAAAAAAAGAATAACAGCTGTAAAGTACGATTGAAGAAGCATTTGACCGAAGTTTTCGAGTGCTACTGTATCTTACTAAGTATAGTTCGCTAAGCGATCCTGTTGGTTTGCCGGTGTGTTTGTGTGTGTCTGGCGGTGTATCGGGGTTTGACCGAAAATTCATAACTCCTGTTCCCGTGGACCTGGAAATTGAGATTCTGTACGAGTACGGAAGGCAGGATGGGAACACCTATGACAGGCAACAGGGCCGGACTCGACATACAGGGAGCGGGGCGTGCGCGATATAAAACTTCACCTGCAAATTCATAACCCCTATTTACCAAAGGAATTCAAATTTGGTAGGATTACAGCTTTTCGTATTCAAAGTGGAACTTCGGCACTTTAATAAGTGATGTAGGATATCACGGGATCGTAGATACGCGGTGACAAGAATCTAACCGATGAGGGAAGATAAGGGGAATACGAGAAGCCACCTACCAATCAAAATCCCAACGTCTTTGGTATTTACGATATAGCTTTGACTGCTCACTATGTTTAATTCGATGAGATGGGATGGTAAAGTAGGCTGAGAAAAGTGAGTGGTAAGCGCAATGTTAGGGCATCGTTATAAGCAATACGATATGCAGAAGAGAAGTCTGCGCACTTCTTGCTATTAGATTGCGACCGCTACCAAACAAGGTCTGTGACTCAATGGACCCTCTTTGGTCGATATCATTTGCAACAAAACTCAACCGACCACCAGTAGCCCAGAAATCTTAGCTAATGATATCTTTCTTAGGAAAAAGGTTGATTGATAACGACGTATGATAATGATGCTATCATCATTCGAAACATTTATGAGTTCCGCCTGAGGGTATGGTTGCTTGACAAATGAATCTTAATTGGGTATTTGCTTTTAAGAAAGAGAGCGAAAAATCGATACTTCCAAATAAAGGCGAAAGCGCCGATTTACACTGTATACCATGGACCGACTGATATATAATAATGCATAGCATATCTCACTCACTTATAAAGCAGAAGCTTGATGTGTCGATTTGTCGGTGTGTTCGTCCGCAAAACTTATAATCACGATAAAGGAAATGATATGGAAAATTTTGCTCTATTCTACACTTTCTCTTATATAGAAGGTAGTAACTTGGTGGATAGGTTGACGGAGTAGAGTGAGTACAGCGGAGTGAAATGAGTGATATGGAATGAAGTGGGTACTTCAAAACTGTGATTTCGATCCGTACCGACGTCTTGCTATGTACGTCTTTACAGAAATCAGAGCTGATAACGTAGTTCGGAGAACTTCGTTTTTTTCAACATAATTTCAGGCTGCAGTCACTGCGCGCGGTTGCGTTCTGCCTGCGCTGTCTTCTGATTCCATTCTGTTCTCTAAGCGTTCGAATTCCGTCTGGTGCTACTGTTTCTTTTTATCACTGGATCGTGAGAGCACCTAAATGACAGGGTGTGATTTCATTGAAGAATTCTGCCCTTTGGAAAGGTTTATTTTTCTAGTTTTTCTTTGTTTATCGGCTGGTCTCGTGTCGCATAGTGGGTCATCGATTATTGAATGGCGCTTCGTTTGATCTCACAGTCGGAACTGCTTGTGGCTGGTGGTTAAATTTTGATTATTATCAAAACAAGCAATCGCTTAAGGTTTATTATTTCTGATTTTATTGGATTCATCGGCTTATCTTTTCTTCAATGGGTTCTGAAGCTCCTCGTACTCCCCGCAACCTTCAGGGACCTCCGGTGAAACGACGACCGCATTCACGTTCACCATTGGACAACAGTGATGTCGTCGATTCAGTCAAGTGGCTGACCTCCGACCAGCAACTTCCCTCACCTCAAGACTATTTTAACTCTTCTTTTAGAGAAAAGCATGGCCATGGAAAATCTTGCCCAGCGGATGGGAAATTGCAAGAAAGTCTGCGTGAGCAAACGCTTGAGAATGGGAGCTTACGGAAAGAGATTGAAGTTTTAAGACTATCTTCATGTGAGAATGGTAATAATTCCAAGTTGGCTACACAGTCTTTCTCTGTTGTTGATAATGTTGATGATCTCTTCGAATGTTCAGTGTAATTGCAATATGATTTGTCGTTCTGAACAAAAACGCTTAAGATCCGTTATGGTTTAGTTGAATGTACTGATCCAAGCGCTACTATTAGGGTCTCGTTCGGTGTTGAAAATGTTAAGAAAATTTCTCACTTACTCTCGATCGAATGTCTGCATGTCACTTGTCAAAGATTGGGTAAGCCGAGTGCTCTTCGTACTAGGCTCCTAGAATTTGTTACTGGCTTTCTTCCAACAACAAATTCTTGCTAGAGCCTCTTTGTTGAAGCATTTTCATCCTTCAAGTTTTTCTGTAAGACATTCTTCAACTAAGTCTGATAGAGAGCGTCTCCGCTCTTTGAGAGCTGCCAGGATGGCTCCCTCTCATGTTTCTATTGTTCTTGATTCTGTTCATGAGAGCTCGTCATCTTCACCTTAGGTACAGGCTGTGTCTAATGTTTCAATAAATGAACGTTCCGCTTATACCATGCCGAATAACCGTGACTCAAGAAATGCTAACTCTGTTGCTACGTCAAACGACTAATTGTTCCTCGGCACCAAGGTAATGAGATGTGTTGTCTTTTGGCTAGTGCCAGATCTCTCTGTAGGAATATTAATTCTTTGGTTTACCTTTTCTCTAGCTTTGATTGCGGGGTTGTTGCTATCACGGAGACTTGGTAGGAGAAGAAAGATAATCTAGAGTCTTGCTTGGGCAACGTTTCACTTTTTTATGATGTCATCAGGTGTGATAGACTAAGGAAGAAGCGCGGATGATTCCTGGCCTTGTTTTTTTTCTGAATGTGTCCCTAATGCTTATGAAATTGTTGCAGTCGATTTGCACTTCACTATTGGTAAACACAGGTTCGTTCTGGTTTACAGAGCTCCCAAGTGTTCGTTTACCTATTCTGAGCAACTAATCAAATGCTTGAGTGATTTGTCTACTACTAGTTTCCCTACTCTTCGCATTATGGACTTCAATTTTCCGGCTATTGTGTGGCATCCCGTACCTTATTCTTCTGATTCTTTGGCTGCTGAATTCTTGACTATGACTATCAATAACAACTTCTTACAACTTATCAATTTTCCTTCTAGACTTCAGCACTTCCTTGACCTTTTATTTTGTTACAAATTGGGGCTTGTCTCTCGAATTGAAGAGTCTTCTCCCCTGGGAGCCAGTGATCACACAGTAGTAAAATTTTTTCTGAATATTTCTCTTTCCGGTGATTATTGGGTTCATTCACGTGATTTCAAAAATACTGATGTCAATCGCCTCAATTCCTATTTGGATTCCGTGGAATGGTTTAGGTCTTTTCGCACTTCTGATTCAGTTAATGAAATGTATGAAATTTTTATCTTTATTCTACTCCACTGTTTGGAAATGTTTGTACCTTGGAAGAAGTACCCAGTCTCCTTGAGCGTATAACAGTTTATTTGAGGGGTTGCTACTTGCTCAAAATACGAGCGTATGAGAGGTCTTTCAGGTCTAACATTTCGCATGACTGGGATCTCTATAAGCTTGCCTCAAATAGGATCGATAAGGAACTTTTTCGGTTTAATTGATCAGTTGAGAAAAGGTAGTGGAGTCAAAAAATAGGGCAGCTTTGTATAAGTATATCAATATAGGGGTCAATCCTAAAGAGGGAGTTGGCTTTCTTGAATCTGGTGACTCAATTGTGACTTCCGATTTCGATAGAGCAAATTTACTTGCTGATGTTTTTGCCAATATTTACTCGCATTTTAAGCCTGTTCTAGCTCCGCCCCTGGATAGCACCCTGTTTCCAACTATGGAGGTTTCTGTATTGTTTGACCATCGTGAGATTCTAGAGCTTCTTTCGAAGCAGCATAGTTGCTCTTCGGCAGCAGCGGATGGCATTCCCTTCCAGTTAACTAAGATGATTACTTCCAAAATTTCTTCTCCCTTTGGAATACCTCTTCATGTTGATCTTGTCGTGGGTAGGTCCCAAATAGATGGAAGCCTGCGTTAGTTGTTCCTTTACTGAAATACCATCTGCTTATGATCCGCACAATTTCAGATCTATAAGTATAACTTCTCTTTTTTGTCGAGTGTTTCAAAAAAATTTTGAAGAAGAGAATCGTGAGTCACCTTGAACTCAACCGTGTTTTACCTAGCTTTCAACATGGATTTAGGAAAGGCAAGTCTACTGAGACGTTAATGTTGGAATCATTAAATGAATGGTCTGCTGTATCAAGTTATAGGCTGGCCGTGCCTATACTTGATGTGTAGCGGTTCTAAAGATACTATTGTATAGAAGAGTGTATATATATGTTTATTACAAGAGTAAAATACAAGAGAGGATATAGGGGGGACAGGACGAGAAGGCAGGTAATAGCCTAGACAAAGGGTCGAGGGTAGCCTGGAGGCTAAGGTGGCATCCGAGAGACGACGACCTCGACTCCATGTGGCGGCTCCTTCTATACTGAGGTTTCTACCTCAGTATTATGAAATAGTGACAGGTGCCGTGTCGGCGGAGCTGATGAAACCTCGGTGTCTGTCTCGAGTTGGCGCATGACTCAGCCTAGCTGGCCCATGACTCGACAATCGTAGATTTGATTATCTCTTTCAGGCATCGTCATTAATAAGTGTGATTCAGTGAGGGATCTATTGTTCATTGTGGACAATAAACTCTCGTTTGATGAGCATTGTAAGAGCGTTGCTAGTGAAGCGGAACAACGCTTTTTTCTTTTGTTAAAATCTCTGTGCACTGAGCATTCGCAGCTTCTCATTTTGGCATGCAAAACTTATGTTAGACCTATGCTCGAATATGGTACCTGTGTTTTCTCTTCTAGTAAGAAAGCCTTAGTGAATCGGATTGAGAGAATTCAAAATAGTTTCACTAAGAAGGTTTTCCTCCGTTCTTTGGGCTTCACGTATCGCAGCATTCCGCAAAGTATCATTAGGAACACTGTGCTTAATCCTTAAGCTACGACGAAGAAAGATTCATGGCTTGATTGATCTCAAATCTGGATTTCTTTAAATTATATAAGTCATCAACACGGGGTCAGCCACTAAAAATTCTTCTTCGTAGGCCATGTTCTTCCGTGAGTAGCAATTTCTTCACTTTTGAAGTTGGATCTGATTTCTTAAAAGTTACCAAAAAGTGTACGGTGCCGGGTTCCATTGCAGGTTTCAATAAACTGTTTGATAGAAATCTTTCTCTCGCTAATTAGTTTTTTGTTACGTGTACCAGATAGTCACTTTTGTTCATTCGCATGCATTCTGTAGTTCCTCTACTTACTAGTGTTCTTGGATTTTTTTAATGTTTCTTTTTCGTTTTTATAGATGTTTTGCTCTAATACATGTGTGGTGCATGTAATAAATTTGAATTTGAATTCCAGGTGGGGTGAGTCAGCTGAATATTCAACACATACCCCATCCTCTAGCTTCTTGCACGAGGTAATCGTCCCACCCCCACCACGCCACTTTTGCTTACCGTAGTCAGCGATTTGTACCAAGACCCACACGTATGCAATAATACGCATTGTACAGCTCGTCCCCTCTTCATTTTTCTGGTCTAATTCTCGTCCAGCCCCTTTTCTAACGATTTTTCGAAGCTTTTTCCACTTTGGAAACAACGATTAGCGCAGTTTCTTAACCTTCATAGCACTATTTTTCATCTTGCCTTCCATTTTTCGTCATAACTTGGATTACCCAAAAATATCGTGAACTGTGCCTTTAAATTGTTTTACCGCTCGCGCTCTAATGCAAACAGCGCGCCCTAATGGCACTTTGGGTTGCTGTGTCACAAATGCGGTGAACGAAACGACCTTTGGCAAGGTTTGGTTTGTAGTTTACCAGCGCTGAATGTCCGTACGTTTTCCTTGTAGCATATGTTTGTGTATTCGACGCTTGAATGGGAATTAAGCCCTTAATTCTTTCCTTCATGTGGATTGTAATGATGTGATTATGCTTCTCTTCAACACCGCAAAAATGACGTTAGTACTTAGAATGTGGTCGTTGGTTTCAGCAAAATCGTTACATGCAAAGATATAGTAAGCCTTATGTAGTTTTGAAACGAAGTTTTTCAATATTAGTGGGTTCCTGCTCATTTTAAGACCAACCCCAGTGGTCCACGCTCCTAAGTGCTTGTCTTAATACGAACTCAGTCGTAAACATGTAAACAGTACACTTCAAGCAAGAAATGACGTTGGGTGACCTCCAGTAAGCGCATTTTCCCCATACATTTTTTCTTAAAATGTAAATTTTGAAAAGAACTGTAGAAATTTTCGTTCCACAGCGCATGTTTCGAGTAAAAGAGAAGAATCCGTTTTTGATTGGCAGGCTTACAAGTTTTTAGGAGGCATTCAATTTTGAGAAAAGAAATATTAAATGACTGCTACTTTACATATTTCTTTTACTTTTTTACTACTTTCTCAATTATACGTTGAAATGATTATCTACGCAGTGAATTAAATGCTCACTCTCAAGACTTCTATCTGTGTTGTATTCAATGGCATCTATAGTTAGACAGTTTGCTAGTCTTCCAGCTGTTGACGACATTAGGCGAAGTATAGGTTGAAGACTAAATGAGTGAGTTATCTCGCTATTGTTTCGGTATTCCTCTTCTAGTTTTTATGAAACAATTCTATCGTATTCACTCCCATTGTCACATTTTCTTAATTTTATGTAGACGTCGGGTTGTCAACATGTGCGAGCTCCGAATGATCAAATCTTGACAATTACGTTGTAATAGCTTTGTAAAATTTACTGTTCTGTTTATAGTAGCGCCAAAGTTTCTAAAGAAAAAGCTGAGACAATGCAAGGTGACCCTCCTAATTCTGTGCATGACACGACATAATTGGGGAGGGGGCTTATGAACTACAGTGTCAGTTTGTATCTCTGAATCTTGCTCTCCAATCCTGCTTCGATGATGATCTGCGTTTCTAGTAGGACCAGTTCTACTCGTTATTAAGATATTAGCTGTCCGAAAAGTTTTGAGAAAATTTCGCCTCTCAACTTTGAAAGCATGTTGCTCGCGGACGCGCGAAAGAAGAACCATAGATTCGATATCAGGGAAAGGGGCATTGCTGATAGATCAGTTCTATAAATAATTAGTATTCGACATGGTCCTTCGAAGTGTGTAATCGTCGACTGAAACGACTGCCGGGAAATTCTGCTTCTCCATTACAAAACTAATCGCTTCTACCCCTGGAAGAGATACGGTGATTATTGGCGGCAGTGACCCTCTCTTGTCACCTATCATAATGTCGTGATCGCTTCCTCTGGGAAGAGATTTGCTTGTACAAAGTTCGTCGGCTCGAAAGTCCACTGTCCTCAAATACCGACACTCTTCTGGCCTCCCGTCGGAGCGATCCTCCTCAAAGTTTAAGGTTTCCGAAATCCAATGTTTATTATGGCGAGATTATGCGAGTCTGCATATTCGAGAATTCGCTCTCTATCAGTGGTACGCGACCCATATCCAAAACCACCATGGCAGTTGTAACCATCTTTAGTAGCGCCTACGTTACCATTGAGGTTACGCGCGACAACTATTGCTTCTTGTAACGGTACTTCGGCTCTCTTTTCGTCTAATAGGTTCCAGAACTTGTCCTTGGTTTGCTCAGAACATCCAGTCTGTGGAACTTAAGGTGAGAAGAAATGGTGTTTTTGGCGTTCGATGACTACAGTGATAATCATTAGGCGATCATCGAAGCGCTCCACGTTCACTATCGAATCACACAATCGTTTAGAGTATCTCAACGCCGTTGGTGGTTTTGGGACCACTACAGAGAACGGCTTTGAAGCCGTGGCCAGTATTTCTCAACTTGCAGCGAGACCACCTCGTTTCCTGTACGGCACAGAAATCAATTTTTCGACGCCCTAGAGCTTCTGCTAAATCATACGAGCGCTCCGTTAACGTGCCAGCATTTAAAGTCGCAACGCGAGTCTTACGTACGTTGTGGGACTTTTGGGTTAGCCTAGTCGCCTTCGATGCCGTCCTTGCACTGGAGACCCCCGCATCTTTTCACACTCACCGAGCCTTGCAACTGCGCGTTGGCTCCCGCGGTACTACCTTATCTTAGTTACGCTCCTCTTCTCAATCGTACATAACCTCATTTTAGTTATGAGAATGGTAGCAATGAGAAAACGGAATTTCAATAGAAAATTAGGGTGTGGACAAAATCTGTGGGTTTGATAGTTTCATCAACGTGGAGAAGAGAAAAATTCAGAAAACCCATGATTGAAATTCGTGTAAAATGTGAGAAACTGCTGAATGTTCTTTTGTTTTTTTTTTTTTTTTTTTTGAAAAACCCATAGGTGATATCAGACCTTTACAGAAGCGACGAATCAAAAAATCATTGAACGCCCTTCGGTTAATCAGTCCGGTCGTTTCGAGCTTTTCTTGGAACATTGAATATTCAGGCCTAATCCAGCACCTTAAAGCTTTATATGCAACTACTGGTACGATCGAGGAGTGGCGAGTGATTAATATAAGGTTATGTACAATTGAGGTTACTTCGCACCTAGGCACCTTATTTCAATCGTAAATATGTTCCCACACCCATTAATTTGGCGTGCAGAGCAACCCACCCAAAAAGTGGAAGCGCCACTAGGCATCAAACCAGAAACTAGATAGTTACAGTACAAAACTAGACAGGTAACTGGCTTAGCTCGTCCACTAATTCAGGGTCGAGTTCAGGCACGAGTATTGTAAGGGCTTGTTGGACAGCTAAACAATTAGGTTCTGAAACTTATGTTGTTAGAGACACCTATCATGTGTAATAGCGCAAAGTAATCATAAAGAATGCTGTTGGATGAATTTCTATTGAACAGAAATGGGAGTATAGTGTACTAAAACATTCTTCATACGCTGCAGTGGTAGTTTCCAATTTACAGAATAATGCGTTGAGAGGATGAACGAAAGCGAACTATCCAATGCACTGCAGCCTCTGCTTGTGCTGTCCTCTTAGGCGGTCACCGCAAAGAGAATGAATGGTACAGTAAAAATAAGAAAAATGTAGGTCTATTCATAGTGAATAACACAAAGCAAATTAGTTACTAATGCAACAGGAAGTGCAAGGTTAATGTTTTAATCTCAAATGGCTCTAAATGACTGAAATTCTTATTTCTCATTGTTTTTCTTCTCAATAGCTTGTGACCCGTGCGTTGTGGCTAACTGCGGCAGTAAGGGATAAGGGGTAGTGAGGGAATCCGATGATTTTGAGGCTGATTGTGATAGCATTCAGCATTCTGTCCTTCTTAGATTTGACGCACTATTTGGAGCATAGCTGTTTGGATTCAGAAATGTCAGTGATTTCTTTTTATATCAGGTTCTGCTCGCTCCTTACATCAATCCACAACCCATTCACGGGACGATTAAATCCCTCTTGTTCTTCGACCGCCGTGACCATTAGTGACATTAGGAAGTGATCATGTATCTCTTGAATTATGCTGTGTCATATTGTGCCTCTGTGTTGGACTTTTGTTGTTCTAAGTGTACTGTCTTAGGATTCATACAAGTGTTGAGAAAAATCGAGTGATCCTCACCTCGCAATCACACAAAAACGAATATTCAGCACGGACACTCAGCTCTTACGGTAACCCCTGGCCTACTCACCACCCACCCCTGAGTCCTTGCCCAAGACCCATTTTTGACGCGTCGTATACGTGACGCGTGAAAATCTGCCTATTAAGTTGAGGTTGGGCTACTAAAAAAGCCGCGTGCCGTACTGAATTTTCGTTTCTGTTGTAATCAATTCGCAGTTGACAAGTCGACTGACTTTGTAGCGCTTAATCTTGTGATAGCTGGTCACAGTTTGTTCAAATGCCGACAAATGTTGCCGAGAACCTAACCGTTTTCCATTGCATTTCGGATGGTTTCCTATGGCTGAATTCACGAATGGCTACGCACTAAACGAACCTTCTACTCATAGTTTCTTCACTATAGCCGTGTGAGTCCTAAAAGTGAAACCTAAGGGAGTTTCGGTTGAGCAGCATCCTGTATAGAGAGCATGAGGAATGTTTTATGCTTTTCTTGAATAAGATCGTATATGTGGATGTGTAATGTACGCGTCAGCGTGCGTAGTCCAACTGGTGCCTATACAAGTCCTTACTCGCAGTTCTCCATAAACTCGAAGGGGAACTGTTAGAGAAAAAACGATTCTTGTAGGTATTTTCGTTTGAGAGGGTCAGGAAAGAAAATTACACAGTTTCGATTTCGCGGTTTATGAAGGATGGAAATAGCACTCTGGGTTATTTCCTCCCTGCCCCCCCCCTTC
>UZAF01016292.1:28441-42842 GCA_900617895.1 Haemonchus placei | reverse complement strand
TAGTGGAGAAGTTCCGTTACACCTTCCCGGGGTAACGGAACTTCTCCCCTATCGCGGCATTCTCCCTTGCGGCATGCGGCGAATGTCACTGCAATTACCGTACTCACCCCGCCCCCCGCCAATCGATAGGACGCGATATTTTTCGTTGATTGCCTTGCTTTTTTGTTGGATTTGATCGTTTTTTCTTCTGTTTCTTTTTCGTTTTCATGTTTATTAGACTTGATTGGTTGAAATAACTCCTCCTATGTAAGCGGCGATCAAGACTGCATTGAAATTGAAGAAAGCGGCCAGCCAATTCAAATAATTTAAGGACTTCCTACCTTACAAATTGCGCGCGCCAATCTTCTATCGCAATTCTGCGATACGCGGCGGGTGCGGCGTGTGCGACGCCGTGACAAGGGAGAAGTTCCCGGACCCCGCGATAGGGGAGAAGTTCCGTTACCCGACAAACTCTCGTCAATAATACCAAGCAAGCCGTGGCACAATAACATTGCACAGAGCTAAGCGTGACGATTCTGGTACCATGTTCCTGCGTTTAAGAATTAGTCCGCGAGTTTCTTTTTATTTGTTTTCAGGCAGCTTCAATGGCGGGAAAGGCTAAACCGTTTTTACGAGGAATGTTTTGTAGAAGTATTCGAGAATTCCACAAATCTTGTGCTACACGTGGGCGATGGCAAAACAGTTTCAAGATGGGAAATATCATGCCAGAGTTGGGTGACAAAAAGCCAACACATATTGTGGTCGGTGCAGGTTCTGCAGGATGTGTCGTAGGTATGAATTTCATTGAATTTCATCATATCTATTTTACCTAATGTGACTACTAAATACATAGTGATTTTACACTGGGTATGGATCAGTTAAAGATGTGCGTCGAGTTGAATAAAAAAGAGCCCAACTTTTAATGCCAAACTATTCAGCGAGGACGTTCAACGACCTTGTATCAGAGGTAGCCATAATAGCCGAGCGGTTTTATTATTGTTTCCTCATTGTGCTTCCCTACGATTTTTGCACTAGTATGTGCGCGCTTCTTAAATATTCTCGATGTTACTTGAAGCCGGACGAGCAGTTCCGCAAAAGCACGACTGCTCCTCCGCTTTCCCCTTAACATCACAGCGCGAAGCGCTTCAATTTTAAATATTCTATGGTTTGATACATATTTCAAAAAGGGGCACGTCATGCCAGAGTAGGGTGAGGAAATCCAACATATTTTAGTCTTACATAAGCTTACTTTAATCATGGATGAGGTCAGTGCCTCCGTCAGGAAGTGTTTGAAGAGATCGGGTTTGGAAAATTCAGTTGCAGTTGTAAGCGTACCACCCTTCAGTCAAAAGAAGCGCCTAGTTCAGAACAGGCTATACGATCGCCTATGTACAACCTCAAACTGTGTGGTTTGTCCAGCTGGAGGGAAGCGTAATTGTAACATGTTTTGGGTGGTCTACAAAGTTACTTGCCGTGATTGTGGTGAAGAGTGATATGATTGTGGTAAATTAGTGATATGGCAAGACCACTTTCGTTAGGGTTAAGGAGCACGCAGTTGGTATGATGTGTTTGAAAGAGTCTACTGCCTTAGGGAGTCACCAATCCGAGGTCATCGTGGAAGTCGTGGCCCAAGAGTCGCAATTATCCTGTGGGCATTTTGGATACAGGTCACCAATCCAAAAATGAATAGTAGGGAAAATGTCGAGCCATCAGGCAGAAGCTGCGGCCTTATGTAAGGTTGGGCTTCCCGTAGAGACTTCGAATGAGGAAATACCCCAGCTGACAGTGATCGGTTGGTGTCATCACATGCTGGGAGGTTTCGATGAATCCATAAAGCTGCCACGGGGTCTCGAACATTAGTGGGTTGGTGGAGACTTTTGAACAGATGGTCACAGATAATCATGGTCCTTTCACGCTCCGTCGAAGGAAATTCCGCCCAAACATCAGCCTTAAAGCTTATTTACGAACCCGCGAAGAGTTCAAGTAATAGTAATACTCAGTAATACAATTATGTCGTTGTTTATTGGAAGCTGTACGTGAATCTGTGGTTTAAATTATTTTTGTGCGCGTCAAAGTTTGAGTGCAACATAGGGCTCGCGAATTTCCACCGTTACAGAGCCGTTTGCAAAGAAGACGATTCAGCGATTTTGTCGTTCGCTCTGCGGCACATTGCAAAGACATTTCTCTCCAAACGTTTTAGAACAGGTACGGTAGAGATTACTACCCCATACGTGCAGCACCACTAACGTTTGTGGTTACTGTATCTCACAGTAAAGCACTGTAGTAGTGAAGCAAGACGTAGCTCCTCTTATATTTCAGCGGCTCCTGCTACCTATACATAGTGAGAATTTCGATTTTCACCGTTTGCCATAAAAGACCACCCGTCGAGCTAGTTTCGTTGAAACTGTAGTATTATGTGCGTCACCTCAATCATGCATAACCTTACTTAAATCATTGACATTATGGCAGTAAAAAAGGGAGACTTCAATGAAAATTAGGTTTTTAGACAGGACAAATCCAATAAATTCTTAGTTAAAATTCCTGTTAGATCTAGAGAATAGCAGTATAATTTTCTCACTCAAAACGGATCCTCAAATTAATAAGTAAAAAACTTACATAATTTTGTTGGTCACGAATTTGGATTTCTTTTTGCAAAACTCCTCAGTTTGAATGTAACTTGCTCCTTGTTGATGAAGTTTGTCGAATTTAAGAATATGTATAACAGTTACTTGTTGTCAAAATAGGAAAATCTTGAAGAATGACACATCTTTCCGCCCGTTCGTATCTCTTCTTTCTACTGTTGATGATTCCTTTCCAAATTCTGGTACGGGTACCGGTTGAAGCTGCGTTGAGGAAGAGGGGGTAACGGAACGATTCCCACGGCCTGCCGCAATGGATGCGCGGCGACTCTCCGTATCCTTCCATTGGGAATTGGGAATCTTTCCCTTCATAGCGCGCGATCGCGTCCGACGAGCGCGACACGCTGTTCGGGGAGATGCCAGACCCCGTATGGGGCAAACCATGATAGAAACAAGAGTTGTGGTGCAGGTGGTGCGTTGAAGCTGAGAGATACGTAGGTTGCCTTTTATATTTCAGGATTAGAAAACAAAAATAAATGTGAATCATTGAAAATCGCTTTACTGCCTTTAAAAATTTTCCTCATTGAGATCTATACACTTTTGCATGCGCTTGAACCAATTTTTGAAGCACTTTTGCCGCTCTGATTGAGGTAACACTACAACATGCATTCTGAACGAATCAACGGCTTCTTCAGGTGTCAGAACATTAAACTCTCATTTTATTTTTTACGTGCGGGATAGGAAGAAGTCACCTGGGGACTAGATGGCTGATGGCTCAACAAATCGTTGTTTTGAATGTTCAAAATGCAATTGTTCGAGTCGGTGCGTGGGAGCTCGCATTGGCGCGGTGAAGAGTGATCCGTCTATGGCGTTCGTTTTCTGATTTTTGGAAGGCAACTGGCAAACAAATGGTTGTATACCACTCAGAATTGACTGTTCTACTTGTTCTAGTGGTACGGTTGCGACATGTCCAGTTTTTCCAAAAAAAAAAACAGGAGACCACTTGCTTGGAAGGGCTCCGTGCGCTGACAGCTTTTGTTGGATTTGGTTCATTTTGAAATACCCATTCGGTCGACTGCTGTTCACTTTCGGGCTGCGTGTAAACCCATGATCCATCCCATGTCGCGATGTCATAGACGTGTTTCGAAGCACCGCGATCGTATTTTTTGAGCTTTTCTTTCGAGCGAACGACCCGAGTCCTTTTTTGGGGGAGGATTGACAAATTTTTCAAAAACAAATTATTTTTTGAATGTATGTTGGTCCATTCAATGCTCAAGGTTGTCCCAATCTCACGATAGGCCACATGACGATCTTCCAATATTAGTTCGCGCACAGCATCGGAACAGCAACCGATTTTGAAGACCCCCACGAAATTCGTCTTGGAGTGAACTATGACCTCGGTTGAATTCACCATACCATCGATAAGCACTGGTCCTTAATGGAGCTTCATCGCCAAAGGGGGAGGGGAAGGTTAAGGGGGAAGGAGATTTGGCCTAAGTGGGGGTGGGAGCGCCAAAAGTCTGAATAAACTTTTTAATTTAGTGTAAACAACACAAAGAGCGTCATATGTCAAAACGTTCTGAGTATGTATAACTTCGAAAATGTCAAACTTTACGATAGGGCTGTCAGTTGCCAGTTTGCAACACTAGGGTTGCTCAATCCCGAAACAAAAGGCAACCTCACACCCACGAGTTTTGGAAGCAATAGTGTGCCTTTAGGATATATACTAGGGTTCTAAGTAAGGTTTCCTTTTCAAAGATGGTAGTTGCATATAAGGCACCCGCACGCCAGATCAAATAGTTGTTGATGACTTCTCTACAAGTTTGAGTCCAGGCTTAAATCTTGCAGTACTCCGTGAAAAGTGTTAAATGACCTAAATGGTCAGCCCATGAGCGCTCATTGACCTATTGAACATTAGCTCCCACAAAGTTAAATAAGCAGTCGGATCGCCCAGCTCACGCCGGGCTCTCCTACTCAGTGTGATGAGATTTAAATAAGGAGTAGTTAAGAACTTCCCTATATCGAGCAGTAGAAATTAATATCCGTCAAAATCTGTATCCATGTGTCGGTGTATGAGTCTAGTCCTGCCATGTCGTCAGTTCTACCATACTGCCGCCTGTACCTCTAGCAAATTTGATAGCTCTAAATCAGAATTTGCAATTTTCGCGCAAGCCTCGTCTTCTGCGGGCGGAGTTTAGTCTTTCCACCCATCATAAGTGCTCCTATTCTGTCTTCTTACTCTTACATAAATTGAAAGTTCTAAGTCCACAGGAACAGGAGTTATGAGTTTCCGCTCAATCATTTCGCGCAGACCCCGCTTCCTGCGGGCGGAGTCCGGTCCTGCCACCCACTATAAGTGTTCCTATCCTGCTTCTCCCACCAATTTGAACTATCTAGGCCGACGTGAGCAGGAGTTGTGGTGAATTTTCCGGTCAAATGCATTCACATGCATACATACATACACACATATATGTGTATATTATATATACATATATATATATATACGTACCGGATGCGCCATAAATATGGTAGCAACTTTTCGTAACAACGATATTTCCTTCCTCGCCGCCTCGAAAGCTGCCTTGGGTACGCCTGCTCCTACATGTCCCGAACAAAATTGTACGCTCCTCTCCGGTGTGCCTGCTTCGATATACAACTTGCCGTCTATGATTTTTGATCCCGCAAAAAAATTGGTTTCCGTCGTCGATCTTCTGGAGCGTGGTATCCAGTGCGCCCTACAGTTCTTGCACCGCTCGCCATTTCACCATGTTCCTTTCGTTCACAGACGGCCATATTGTGACGACTTTCCCTCCGCTATTTATTTGGCTTCTCACCAGTTTCAACAGCTTTTTAGGCTTTTCCTCGTCCGTTTTCGGGACTACTGGCCACATGATTACCCACGTTACGTCCTAATTAAGCTCCTGCCGAACAGCTCGTAACGCTTCCTCATATGACGTTTCGACGCAATGTCCGTGAATTGCTGAATGCTGGGTGATCCTTTCCGTGCTCATGATAAAATCCGTCCAGTCTATGCATTTGTCGTATGCCATCTTAAGCACATCCTTCAACGCCTCCGCCTCATAGCACACAGTTCCTTCCCTGTGCATTCTTATCTTTTCTCCCGTGCTTATGTCCGTCCTCCTGAAAACGCTCGCTGCAAGCCAAGCCTCCCACAATGTCGTTATTGGTTCTCTGGCCACAACGCCCGGAAAACTCGTGTTTTCGATTTCCTTCAACGTCGCTCCATCGAAACAGCCGTTTCCGCATAGGAATAGCAGGTGCCCTTTTTCCAAGGGGCTCGAAAGCGTCGCGCCTCTGCAACGTTTCAGTACTACATTAATTATGTTTTGTTGGTTTTCTACCACGCCTTCCTCTCTTTGTTTTCGTGGCGATGGGTTCGTCAGAGATACTATTAGGCACTATCCTTAACATATCGAAGTGTACTCTGATCGGTTCCCCGTTATTCCCGATTCTACTGATTAAAGCGGAGTTTGTGCTTGTTTCCAGCACTCTGAGTGGTCCCGACTATTCACACGTCAATTTTGGGTGGTCACTCAAACCTTTCTCATTTGGCGCAAACAAAAATACCCTATCTCCTATTTTTGCGTATTTTCTCATGTCAACCTTATGTCTTTTATCGTACTCTTGCTTCATCTGCTCTCTTACGCGCTTATTATACTCTTGAATGCGCTCGTGGGATTCAGCTACTGCCTGAAGTAACTGAGACTTATAATCGTCTAAACCCTTGTCCATCGTATACCAACTTACACCACCATTTGGTGTAATCGCTGACGGGAAATTCGGGTCCATCCCGTGTAGAACGAAATACGGACTTTCTCCGGTTGATCGATGTGGTGTCATATTATATGCCATGAGGCGAAGTGGAAGTCTGACGTCCCATTTCATTGGGGTCACTGTACTGCGGCGAAGCATCGCTACTATCGTACCGTTCAGTGTCTCTGTAAAACCATTTTCTCTCGGATTATAACCTTTTGTGGTGACATGTTCGATCTTAGTAATTTTAGTCAGCTCTGTCACTACCTTATTCTCAAATTCTCCACCTTTGTCGGACAGAATTTTCTTTGGCCAGCGACAGCGTTCCGCAATCCACCGCATGAAAAGCACTTTTGCCACAGTCTCTGCCGACATATCCGGTACTGGGTATGCTGCTGCAAACTTCGAGAAGTGGTCAATTACTGTTACCGCATACCTATTATCGCTTGTCGTTAAGCCTAGCTCCAGAATGTCCACACCCGCGATCTCATATGACTTTGTCGTGACTATAGGTTTCAAAGGCGGCGTCACCATCGACTTCGGGTTATGTACAAAACATAGCTGACATTCGCGCGTCCACCTGCAAATATCTTGTAGCATTGGCGGCCAGAAAACTTCCCTTTTTAGTCTGTTGTATAGCTTGTATGCGCTAAAAAGTCCTGCGAATGTTCCGGCGTGAGCTTGGAAAATTTGTTGTCTGGCGCCCCTAGGTATAACAAATACGAGTTTCCCGTCGCTACGGTACATCTTTAATTCCCCATCTTCCACAAAGAAATCGGCTGTACGCACAGCCTGCTTTGACCCTATCAATGTTTTAGTGCCCTCTACTTTTCCTTCCAGCACAGCTTTGACTATATCCAAAAAATCGTAGTCCTTCTTAAGTTCAAGCATTCATTTCGACTCTTTCTGGATCTCTAACTTACTACCGCGTCGTCGACTCCGCTTAAAGACACTGTACTTGACCACTCTGCCGTTCCTCTACTCAATGCGTCAGCCACTACATTGGTTTTACCTCTCACGTACTTTATCTCAATTTTATTTCGCTGTATTTCGAGAGACCATCTGAGAACACGAGTCGAAACGTTGTTTCGCTTAAAAAGCGCCGTCAAGGGCTGATGATCCGTCAAAACTATCGTTGGGAGGCCGTATATAAACATGTGAAATCTGCGCACGGCAAAGATTACCGCCAAAGCTTCGAGATCTGTGACGTGATACCTTTTCTCGGATCTACTTAGGCTTTTTGAGGCAAAATAGACGGGATGTAATTGCTTGTCATCACCCTCCTGTGATAATGCAGCACCCAGACCGGTCGTTGACCGTCCGTGCAGATAATGAATGGTCTTGTTCCTTCCCTGGCTCTTTCGATGTCTGACTGCATCAAAACAGGTGCTAATGTGATCATCTTCTTTATACTTTCAAAGGCTTCGTCGTGTTCTTTCGTCCATTTCCATGATGTCCTGGGTGACGTCAGTGTGAAGAGACAACCAGCTAATTTTGAGAATCCCAAACAAAACTTCCTGTAGAAGGATGCCATTCCTAAGAATGTTCGAAAAAGCTTTTGACATCTCTCGGTGGAGGATACTCTGTGATAGCCTCAACCTTTTTGGGGGTCCATGTGCACGCCTACTGCATCAATTATGTGTCCTAGAAAGCTCACTTGTTCTTTCAACAAAACACACTTGTGAGCCTTTGATCGTAACCCAGCCTCCTTTAACTTAGCGCACACTTTTCGCAGCAGCTGCATGTGCTGGCTTCGTGACTCTGTGCAAATGATAATGTCATCTATATAACAAAAAACTTCCTCTAAACCTCTCCTATAAGCTCTTGTAGCACTGTATCCACAAGTCTTTGGAAAACTGCTGGGCTGGTGCTCAATCCAAATGGGGTAACTCGAAATTGAAAAAGCCCTTCTGTAGTTGTGAATGCTGATTTTTCCCTTGCCTTGTCCGACAGTGGTATTTGCCAGTAGCCACTGCAAAGGTCTAGAGTGGAAAACCATCTTTTTCCTGCCATACTCTGAAGAATGGCATCCAAAGTAGGCAATGGATACGAGTCCTGTTTTATCCTCTTATTCAACTCCCTATAATCCACGCACAGGCGCAAGCTCCCGTCCTTTTCCTCAACCAGCATGATGGGAAATGCCCAATCGGAGTTGCTCCTCTCTATGATTTTTCGATTCTGCAAATCAGTCAGCAGTTCCTTGAGTTTTTTTCTCACCGCTAAAAGAACATGTCTCGCCTTCATTTTTATGGGCTTCTTCTCCCCTGTATCTATGGCCATAGTTACCTTGTCAGTTCCTGTGAGCTCGCGATCCGACACCGAAAATGCCTCTGGGAGTCATCCAGTACCTTTATTACATCATCACTTATCCATATTTGAACTTTGTTTTATCTGCTCAATTAGCAGAGCTCGCCTTTCGTGTGCACTAATTGTCCCCAGTAATCCCCTATCACACATGGCTCCCATTTCTCCGTCCACTTCTCCTTGCCCCAGAATCACTGGCTCGTCACTATTGTTTACTGCTGGTATCTCCAATTGTTGGTCTCTGACTTCGAAGATTCCACATCCAAATCTTTCCTAGATGGCCAGACGACATCCTCTGTCGCTTGCCCCTCTATATCACAGCGCGCTGTTACTATCTTGTATGTGTAAAGCGGGATATATACTCGTTTTGCTACCGTTATTGTCTGAGTCTCTACGCCTCTTTCTCTCCGAATCCCTGATGTGGCTCGCGAAATCGTCAGGTCCACTCCCAGGTCGCTCAACGCATTGGTCCCGAGAAGAACCTCTTCGTCGCAGCTATCCACCATGTAGAAGGCTACATCGCTGCTTCGTCCACCTTCCAACTCAACCCTTATCCTAACTGCACCCATGAATTCCATTCCATCACTAGACGCATCATAAACTGGCACGTTCTTGTCATCCTTTATAAGTTCAAGCCTATCCACGTCAAAACCTCTGTCTTTGGCACGTGCTAGCACTCTCACGGGCACTAAGCTGATCATCGAACCTGCATCTAATAGAGCGGGTACTCGACTTTCACCATGCTCGTCCAACACGCCATTCTTTTCCCTACCAGCGGTGAAAATGTTTTCGGGCTGTCCAGTGTTTTTACACCCATGCTTCTCGCTTTCTGAATAATCCGCGAGATCCCCTCGGTGTCGCGAGAGTCGCTTCTTTCTCGACTCTCGTTAATCCGTCTCACCTGTGTTCTCTGGGTACACTCCTTTGCTATGTGGCCAAACTTTGGACACTGAAAAACTTCTTTCTATCGCCGTACTTCCTCTCCGCAGGGCCCGCCAGATGATCTCCGTTCTGGTATTCTCGGAGGGTGGTTGTGAGGATTTCCTGACCCCTTCTCGAGATAACCCTGCTTCGTTATCTCCTTATCCTCCTTTCTTGTTTCCCTGACGTCGGTGCTTCTTGAAACCTTTCCAACGTTCGAATCCTCCTTGTTGCTGTACGCCTTTGCTCTTGAACTCCAGTGGCGATATCGATCTCCCTTCTCGTATGTCCCTCCGTACATTCTTTTAGATAGCTCGATGGATAAAGCCAACTGTTTAACCTCTTCGTACGCCATCTCTGAAGTTGTCCTAAGAGGCGCACTCAATAGGTATACTCAGGACACACCCTGAGATTAGACATGAGTATATGCGTAAATTCTAGTGAACTGTCCTCTAACCTACCCTGCGGGTTGGCTTTCCTTCCCAGTTTCTCCAATGCTACGCAAAAGTCGGCGACCTCTAGGTTGGGGCGAATCCTCAGTTCTCGCAACTCAGCAATGGCGCGCATCCTACCAGCCACGCCATCTTCCGCGAGCAACTTCCCTGACTCTTCGATCGCCATCTCAAACCCCCTGCGTTTCAATTCCGCCGGTAAAGACAAGAATACTGAGTTTGCTCTACCACCCAGGTGATCATTTCCCAATATTTCAATAAGTGTCTCATCGCTCGTTACTACCCTTTGATATTTCCTCCGGAACCTCCTAACAAACTCTTTGAAATTCTCATTGAGCTTTCCTTTGTAAACCTCGGGGTCGGCACATGACAAAGATTGAAAGCAATTAAGCATATCCATAGTCAAACTCTGATCTTGTCGTCTTCTTGGTTCCTCCGAGCAGGTCTGCGCATAATGCCTCCATTTGGACTCGTAAGGTGCTCCAATCCGCAGCGCCGGTGCTGACTGTAAAACCAGATTATCTCTTTCTCCATCGCAAGCCGTATTCTTACTGTCAGCACACTCACCATTGCTATCCTTTCCATTATCCACATCAGTATATCGCGGGGCGTCCGCCTTCTTAAGTTCCTTTGCGACCTTCACCACCTGCAACGCATCTGTGTTTAATTCTTCACATACTGTTGATAGAATTTCACCATCCTTCTCTATGGTGCAGATGTACTGCTCCCAATCCTCCTCTGTTTCTATTCCTCTTATGTGCAAAACCTCAAATATTTCCCGTTTGATCACGGTTGTGGTCTTACAATTACTTGCCAACATCTCCACTTCTTCGCATATCTTATCCACTTCTCTCCTTACTATCTCCGCATGTTTCTCTTTGTACCGACCAGAAACTTTATGCTCTCTCACCTTCTCGTTCACGATCCGTGGTATTTGTTTCAAAAGAAAGTCCATCCTTTTCAATTCCTTACTGATCAATTTAAACGAGAAGGCAAGATCATCTGAACTTACTCCTGGTTCCTGCAGAAAGTCCTCGATAGCTTCTTCCATATTGACCTCGTCTTCGTCTCGGCCCGCCATTTTTAGTAACCACTGTTAGTAACTGTAACAGCCTGCAGTTACTTATCTTTACTATTAACTCAGCGGAAGCGAACACGCACGACGTCATTACCACGTGGTTGATTGTTCACGATCGATTGATCCCCCGGGCAATCTGTTACAGCCCCTGTGATTCACCTGTCTTGGATCAAACGATCGTTACTTACAGCCTTGGCTCGCCCTGTACCACGAGCCAAGCTGTCCTCACTAACAGTTTTGGATCGCCCTGTATCACGAGCCCAAACTTGCTGCTTCCCTCGGCTTGATCTCCGCAATCAAACCCCCTGTAGCTACTGTTTACTGTTTCCGCACGCTTAGTTTAGTTTGGCCCCCATGTGGGGATTATGCGGTCCCCCTCCTAACGTGCTTGGTANCCCCCCCCCCCCCCCCCCCCCAAACGTGCTTTTGTAACAGTAACAACAACTGAGGTTAGATTTGTCAGAGAACACAAAAAAACGCGTTAATACGAACAAATGGCGAATAAATAAATTACGAATAAAAAGAGAACAATGACCGCTCCGAAGGGAGGGCGGTGGGTCGTTCCTCTGGGGAGACTTCTCTACCTGCAGAAAGAATCCTCTTTTATACCCCTCTCTGTTCCCTCCAGATTAATCGCTCGCTGCCTCAGGGGTGGTCACGGCCATACCGCCGTTTTACCGGCCTCTCCCCTCCTACCAACATCTTTAGTGATCTCGATTTGTCACTTATTGATAAAACCAGGCGACTACGCACGCATTCCCGTGCGTTAGGGCTCTAGCCATGAGAAACGGAGCCACATTAGCTGTTTTTCATTATAGGCCTTTATCGGATTAATGAGTTTCCGCTCAAACCCCGCCTCCTGTGGGCGGAGTCTGGTCCTGCCACCCATCATAAGTGTTCCCATCCTGTCGGCTGTAATCCTAGCAAGTTTGAACTTTCTAGGTCCATGGAGACAGGAATTATGAATTTTCGCCCAAACCCCGCTTCCTGTGGGCGGAGTCTGGTCCTGCCACCCACCATAGGTTTTCCCCTTAGCCGCCTGTACTCCTACCAAATTTGAACTCTCTAGGTCCATGGGAATCGGAGTTATGGATTTTCGTATACAAATGTAAGAAGGGATATGAGCTTCGAGGCACGCGCCGCCCGTTGTGGACGGGCCTCCGCTGACGTCATTTATGCTGGAGACACCTTCGACAGTGCCTCTCCCACATCAGCCTTTTCCTGCTCTGTTGGCTTCCTCCAAACCAAGTTATAAATGTTTTCATAAAGCATTGCATTTCCGGAGAACGCCCCGCCCATCGGGGGTGGGTCTCCCCAGTTGGATCTAACATACCGATGCACACCTCTGGCCACCTTGATACCCCAGTCTTGAAGCCGTCTTGTGACTGAGTTTGAAATCATGGTCCTCAGTACAGCTCATTTCGATGCACGCCACGCCCACTGTGGGCAGGGCTTGGCCAAGCTGATGTGCACTTTGTACTTCTCGGGACATGGCCCACTCATCCCACGCTTGACCCGGTCTCTCCAGGCAGATCTGAAGAGCTAAGGAATTTTGTGACAGACAGACATACAGATTGACAGACAGACAGACAGACAGACAGATAGATAGATAGATAGATAGATAGATAGGTAGATAGACGAAGCGCTTTATAGTAAGTAGGATTGTATGCCTCACAATCATCCGTCAGCCGTTGCATTTTTGCGCGTGGTCGATGAGTCCTTTTCCGGGATCGCTCGTCGTTTCGACATTTCTCGCACCACATTCTTTTAATGGCGATGCGTGGACGACGACAAGTGTCAAGACGATCGTCTTGTTTCAGTCAGTACCCCTTCAGAAGACGTTTGCTAGGGAATGATTAAGCTATGAAACTTGCTGAAAAAAAAACGACCGCCGGATTCAGGGTATATTCTAGTTCGATGAGATAAATCTTCAACGAGTAAATTCAAATATTCCCAGAAAAGTTTCAAGAGCCTTATAAGCCTATATCTAGCTTATACATATATGAACATATGTCGTGCTCTTTTTCCACGCGGCCCGCAATTCGACACGTTTTTTCTGATGAAAAGGTTTTCAGCGTGGAACGAGTGTTTAGTCTCAGAGTCCTCACTACAAATAGTGACTACAAATAGTGAGGCCGTTGAAAAGAGTTAGATCCTTTCTCGTAGCCATTTGCCCATTTCCATGACGGCTTGAGCTGGAATCTGTGCCATCAGAGCGACATGATTATTTTTGTCGAGAAAAGTAAAAAAATTAATCGAAACTTCTCATAGGCGTCTTTTCCAAGAAGGAGTTGCTGGGGGTGAAAGATTGTTCCACAGATGCGATTTCTAAGACGCACTTGCTCACGAACGATATGTATGTGTGTACGTATGTACATATGTAGTTTATATATCTACGGATCTGTGTACTTTTTTAGTAAAGTCTTTTTTTTCATTCTCATTATACAACTAACATCATTTTCATGCTGTGCAAATGGCAGGTTTGAAAGCAATAACAGTAGTCAGGTGGTCGGAGCTCAAGAGGATTGATTCGTAGCCTCCTGTTTCAGCTTGTCGATTATCAGAAAATCCAAATAATCGCGTATTGATGATCGAAGCTGGTCCTCAAGATTACTGGTGGGATTGGCGCTTGCACATGCCGGCAGCGCTAATGTACAACCTCTGTCACGATAGATACAATTGGTTCTACCACACAGTGGCACAAAAAAACGTGGCCAACCGAGTATTCTACTGGCCAAGAGGCAGGTCAGCGTGTGTTTAAGTATGGAGCAATTTTTTGGAAGCACTTCTGTTATCAAACCTTTTTTCCTCCCAATCTAATAGAATTCCCATTGGTTTCTTTTAAGTTGTATAGATTTTCATGTACGGAAAACTCCATGTGTGTGACTTCCTCTTCGAAACATGCCCCAAATAATCATCTCCTTTAGTGAGAGACTTGAAACTTCAATCGAAAAACTTCTTCAGATTGATGTGTCAAATTGTCAACTTCCGTACTTCTCATCATCTGACGACAAGTTTGTAATGATCGTGTTTCCCTTCAGAGTCGCACGCATTGCCTATGCTCCCCGATTTCAACGCTCTTGAGTGAAGTGGTGCCTGCACATGTATGTTAATTATTCATCTTTTACAGCCTTCTATCTCATCATCTGTGGTCTACACCCTTAGTAGAAGGCTAACTATAGCGTTTGCTGTTTTCTTGAACTCTTCACGAGGTTTTTAAATATCCTTTATTAGGCTGACGTTTCGGTGGAATCACCTTCTTCAGAGCCTGAAAGGATCATAACAATCTGTGACTATCCGACCAAACGTCTCCA
>UZAF01016292.1:14918-27577 GCA_900617895.1 Haemonchus placei | reverse complement strand
GTGGGGTTGGTGGAGACGTTTGGTCGGATAGTCACAGATTGTTATGATCCTTTCAGGCTCTGAAGAAGGCGATTCCGCCGAAACGTCAGCCTAATAAAGGATATTTAAAAACCTCGTGAAGAGTTCAAGAAAACAGTAAACTCAATAATACAATGATGCCGAGGTTCATAGAAAGCCGTACATGGAGCTAACTATAGCGATTCGGTCCTCCCCTTAGTTTTTAAAAACACAGCGTTAAGTTAAACACCAGTCATGCGTACTCCTTTTTCTCTGTCCCATCAAAAGCTAGGCGCGGCAATTTTTTCGCGCCCGAATTCGCATACGACAATTGCTTCATCATTATATCAGACTACAGTGAACAAATCCATTGTTGAAATCGAGCTGTATCATTCAAGTCCGGAAATGGTCTCAAATCTGCTTCCTAAATTTTCCGTACGATTCTCTGAACATTTTCATATATTTTTGGTGTCTCAGCAAAAATTATCGAGGCTTGGCTAAAAGTAAATGTCTCATCACCAGGCCTCGCGGCATCTGGATACCACTTATTTCAGCCGTTGCAGAAATCCCCCAATGGAAAAACTTTTACAAAGGTGGAGATGTCAAGTTTTATATGGTACATTTTTGTGTCCCAAAATTCGGAAAGTCTGCTGGGACGAGTTAAAGAACTACCACAAGGAAGACAAAAGATAACTGAACTAAATTAGGTGCATACCATTTACTCAAGTTCGTGCAATAAAATGAAGTGTTGTTTTGTGGAACGCTCGATAATCGTATTTGCTTTCCGCACTATCCAATAAGGAATCGTGGAACAAGCTGGGTTTGCTCTTTGCAGAGCTCGACGAATGTCATCTATGTTGACTGGACGATCTTCAAAAGGAGTGCGAGAAAAATTTGTTGGCACAGGCACGTGTCGTCGTTGCTAGGTTATCTACTGAATAATTTGGATGCGATGCATACGCAGGGTACGTCAGGGAGGGGGGGGGGCAAGAAAGAGATAGTCGGCATTTATGTGATAACCCGCTAGATCATTGTCAAACATGAACCTTTTAATGGCTTCACGACCTCTTCAGTATTTCCTACAATCTCGAGAGCCTTGAGCACAAGAGCACAAGAGCTCTGGGGGTCGTCCGGAAGCCTTCTCAGGTTTAAAAATCCGTCGCTGTCTAAGAGGCCCTTTGATCGATGCGAAATTCGTACTGCAAAACGTCAATGTGGATAGTCACGCAGTAAGGTATCTGTAGTCAGTCACTTAATCCGGTTGAAATAAAAACCCTTTGCCTCTTATTGAAACGGCCAGTAGACCCGGCGGGTGGGTGATGTGCGCCATACACTTAGGGATGATTTGATCTTGGTACTCTCATCGAAATGGACAGAAAAGTGTGGGCGTGGGCGAGCTCAGCTCGTACGGAAGCTAAGTGCTTAAATGAACTGCTCTTAACTTAACGCATACCAGGACGGTGGTGATCTGCTAGTGGCTGGTTGCGAACAGCGGAAACCAGACAAACTGCTACGCAGCGGTGCTCATACGATTATTTGGCCTGGTGTGTAGATGCATATATCAAAGAGAAAGCTTCACCCACAGTGTGCGAGGCGCAGCTAGTTCATCCACTCTGTGAAGGCATGTGCATGAATTGTGAAGTGGAATCGGAAGAGGAAGGTGGCTGAGTTTGGAATGGTCGCGTGAGCATAAGAGTGCGTCTGTCATCATTAGCATAATTCGCTACGCTTAGAATCGAACAGGCGGCACCTAACCGTTGTGCCACGTTGGGATCCCTGAAGGTTTTGTCGGTAGTTGTCGAAGATGGCTACGCGGCTGACTATCTTAGCCCTCTTCCCTTTCGTAGGCCTGAATACTTTTGGCAGTTACGATTTTGTTGAGAAAATTTTGTTAGGGTTGATTTGTGAATGCAAAGGTGACACACTGATGGTGGAATTGGTACAAAATCGTAATTGCCAAAACCGGTATTGTCTCGGGCGCTTTCTTGGAAGCAGCATGTGGTACTATGACGCGTCATACCTTACGCCGAGCGACACAATAATACCGAAGGATGAGTGAGTGGCAGTAGTATGACGGAGACGAACACAAACACGCTGGAAAGAAGCGTTGAGCGCGGTTGCCTTCGATATGCATGGCTGTTTAAGGGCCGTCGCCGATTTTTGAATGGCTGACTTGGTCTACACAGCGTATACGAAATCTTCAACAAAGGGAAGGACCCGACCGATATCAAGAGCATCATAGAAAATATTGGTCGCACATGTTTCAGGGAGATGACTATAGTTCGCGAGATTCTGCGGCGGGGACGAAAATTACGTTTCAGCATTGCTGACAGCATGCTCTAGTACCCGCAAGGGAGTGAGGTATACTCAGCATCTGCCTAGTAACCTCATGATATAAACGTCCTGCCGCCTAGCTTGCTTTTAAAATGTTGTGAAGGCCTCCTTGAGGATTATCAGCGTCATTCAGCCAATATCATTTGTCGTACAATGAGGTTCTCATTCATTTTTGCGATGAGTTTTTCCTTCAGCTTTTCCGCTGATCCGCAAAACTCATCAGATCCATTTTTGTGCGGTGAACCACGTGTGCAACGTGACTTCGTTACTTTTACGATACAATTGCACGTGAACCGTAACTGTCGCGTAAAACATAATTCGTTGAAAATGGACGAATTTGAATGCTCATGGTTTCTTCAATTACCCTCAACTTCCAGTGATTTTCAGTCGTTATAGACGACTTTTTTCACTTGTAAGAGTGCCGTCTTTTTCCTCTTGAACGATGAAAACGTATAGCCTCCTCTAGCTGTACCAGAAAAAAAAACCAGAAACACCAAAACTAAAGCTCATGGGTGAAATCAAAAGTGAGGAAAATTTCTGCTTTGGACCTTTTATCCTATGAGGGCGCGATGAGAGATCAAATTTTCGTAGCTAGGGCAGGCTAAGAACGCGTAGAGTGAGCGTTATCTAAGCGTAAAAACGCATGAAGCTTACAAGGTGCAAAAGCGTAAAATGAACCAACAAGGCTCATTTCTCAGAGGAAAAAAAAAATTCCTTACGCTTTCAAGCAGCTAAGAAGGCAAAGTAGAGGGAACTCGGGCCTATTTTTCGGAGACGTGCTCCTAATTGGAAGATCTTCACTATAAAAATTTATAACGCTGTTTTGCAACGTTTTAGAGTCTGGAAAAGAATTGAGTAGAAATCGAAAGTGGGGAAGTAAATATCAGTGGAAAGGTGGAGCGGGCGTCGAAACGGGCCTAGTTTGGACTTAAAATCTGCACTTCAATTCAGAAATGTTCCAGTCCGGAGGAAATTGGATAAAAGTCAGCGAGTGAAATAGTTCAAATATCAAGGTTGCTAGAAGGCATTAAAGGGAACTGAGTTTAGATCGAACATCTGAATTTTTTCAGAAACCTATCCTTCAAAAAGGTGGGTAGAGGCTAGCAAAAGTGTATTATTTGTAGTGGGAGGTGTGAAACAGTGAGAAAAGCGGCTAAAACATTAGCGGTAAAAATGTTGGTGTTCCGGGCCGGCCATCAAAGTGGCTCGTGTTGAGCTCAAAAAACTAGAGCACTGATCAGAACATGATAGTCATCCATTCCAGGGCGGTTAAGCATGGAACCGAAGTCAACATCTTTTCTAAATGCGTTCAGTTTTGTATCTGACCTTTATTCACAGCTTCGCTTCTTCCAGGCTTAGGGCCTTCTCACTCTTAGGAGGTCATGTGTTATGGTAGTTACTGATATTGATACCGATCAATCTACAATGATCGATATCAATTCGTTATAATTGAGCATCAACTTCCTAGTGCGCTTAAAATTTTCGGGTTAGAGTTGCATGGATGTCAGTCGATGCATTGATGATTATGCATCTGTTTCTCAACTGTATTCGTGGCTGCGCTCCTTTTGAACATGGACGTAATTGTGATGGGAATTAGGCTCTTATGGATAGGTTGACGCTAGTAAACCCAAAAGATATCGATTTGTCGTATAATTGGCCGATTGCTCAACGCCTCTTTTAGACTTAGATCCGTTCAGGCTCTTATTTTCAGCGGTGAAAACGTTTTGCAAGGATTCATGACGCATTTTATGGAAGGAGTGATTTCAACTGCGATGCGAATCTTCTTACCACGCCAGTGTGCCCTCTTTCGCCCACCTGCGCTTTCGCTTCAGATTGAACCCAAAAAGGATGATCTTAAACGGCTACAGCTCTCGCGGCTGTGTCATCCTTAGGCAATATCGAAGGTTCTTCACGTCTGTCTGCCATTTGATGTAACAAAATAGCTGATACATATGTTATTATCTGCACGCCCCGCAACATTTCGGTCGACAAATGTGAGCGATCTTATCAGCTCTATAACTGATATGTCGACGATTACAGATATGGCTCCCCGTGACATCTGATCATTACCAGATGCGACAGCAGTCTGTTAGTGAAGGACAACGGAACATAAATCTCTAAGCGGTCTTCTTTCTTCGAGTAGGGCTTACTACCAACAATCTTTCCGTGGCGTTGTTCAATACAGTATGAAATAGCGATGCTACGGTAGCGCACTCGCGCAAAAGAGTTGTATATGGTCAAAACCACAGCTGCTGTTTTGTTCCGAAAATTTCCCAACTTCCCTGCTGTTTGATTACATGCTCGAACATTTCAAAACAGACTGAAATCGCCTCGATTATCTTGGACACAAGTACGATCACATATCCGTAAAACAGCCCCACCATTAGCTTATATGAATTCAACCTTCCACTACCGTTCAAGTTTTCCTCTACGAAAAACAGCGCGTGTCCCTAGTCGACTTAGAGATTTTGTTCGGAACTGGATCATCCCCTGGCCGTTTCTTGAACCTGGAATTACCTCTCTGACCCAGAGGTGTTGAATGTTGAGGAAGATACTGTTGATTAAAGAGCTCACTTACTTATATTTATGCTTACACGTCTTCACTTATGTGCGAGCACCAGCAACAAACCGTTCGCTTCTGTCTTTCGCGATCGCCATCCACGGTAGACTCAGAATTCGCCGGAGATGACGGTGTGAGGAGTCTTTCAGCAGCTGTCGCAACTGTTTCACGTGATCGACAAGCACATCCCCCCATCTCGCAGCAGGCCTACCCTTAGATCGTGAAGATCCTACGGGAACCACTCGACAGTCCTTCTTGCCCATCTGTCATCATCTTTTCCCATTACATGACCGGCCCAGCGAAATTTTGCGTTTTCCATATGCTCCACCGGATCACGGAGTCGTGGCATTCTGCGCATATCGGAGCTGCGGAGTCCGGCTCGATATCGATCTACCCGATTGAACCTCAAAAGGCATCGCTTGAGCATTTTGTGACTGGTGCTCAAAGCCCTTGACATGGATGCACTGGTTACCCAAGTCTCCGACCCGTAACAGAGCGCAGGAAGAACGGCGGAATCGAACAGATTAGCGCGAAGTTCCGGGTCGGCCAGGTCGGTTAGTAACCTCTTTCAGAGGTTCGAAAGCTGCGCTGCCCACGCCGCTTTTTGCCGTCTCACCAGTTCTTCCCTAATGTCGTTCTTCATATTCATGGAACGCCCGAGATACACGTAGGACAAGGTTTCCTTGATAGGTGTACCATCGATCTTAATTTGGCCCTCGTCAGCCCAAGCATTCTTCATGAACTGTGTCTTTGTTTGGTTGATCCGCAGCCCTACCTTCTTTCCTGTTTCAGCAGGCATAGTCTTAGCTTCCTCGATGCTGCTTGATAAGATAGCGATGTTGTCTGCAAAGCGGAGATTTGAGAGGAACCGTCAGTCCACACGAATGCCCTTTTTCTCCTAGTCTAGGGACTTCATAACCCACTGCAACGCGGCTGTGAACAGCGAAATAGTGTCTCCTTATTTCACACTCTTCCCTATGGGAATGGGGAGAGGTCGTTGGAACAGCTTCATCGTCGCGCTGCAACGACTACTGCAGTCAGCTAGTGTTCTTATGTGGGAAGGGTCACTCCTTGATCGACCGGTGCTGACAGGACCGCATTCGTTTCGACGCTGCTCAAAAGCTTTTTTCATAGTCAACAAAAGTAAGGACAAGAGGCATTCGGAATTCTCGGCACACTTCGATGGCCATTGCGACCGCATGTATGTGGGCAGCTGAATCCCTTCCAGAATCCGGCCTGCTCTACAGGTTGAGCTTCATCCAACGTTCGCGATATGGGGGTTAAATTGATCTTCATGAACAGCTTGTAAAGCACGCTTAACAAGCTTATTGGGCGGTAGTTGCGACGATCATCCCAGACTCCCTTCTTGTGAAGAATGACCATTCGCGACTTCCTCCACTGGTTGGGGATCCTCTCATTCTGGAGGTCATGCATGTTGCGAGAAGCGCATGAAATTCGTAGCCACCTGCATGGTCAGCTGAGATCTTGTCGGGGCCTGGAGTTGTGCCCCTTTTCATGCCCGTCGCAGCTCTCACCTCCGAACTAAGGATCTGCTGTTCCGCCAGTGGGGATTTTTGGTTTTCGCACGTGTGTCGTGGATCGGTACAGGTTAAAAACCTCCAGTAACCTACTCTATCTCAAATCTCGATGTTGTAATTGTTCCGTACTCCTTCTTCAAACACGAAAGTGGAGCACTGTGGTCCTGGAGATCCCGATGGCATTTTTCGGACTGGTTCTGTTCAAGGCTGGCTCCAGTAGTCTCTTGCCCCTGTATAGCTGAAGGTCTCGCCGCACTTCCTGCCTGCAGCTGATATTCGCTTGCAGCCTATCAAGGTGTGTGGCGTTCTGGTCAAGACTCAATTCCTTCTTGTCATGAGAAGATCCTTCGTCGTATCTGAAATGCGAACGGAGGTATCCAATCGAGGAAGCTTGGCCTGTTCAGCACAAGTGATGAGACCCCGAACCAGCGCGTCGTCTGTCGGGTCATCCAAGACCTGCCAGTCATATCGGGACAAGAGACATTCAGAACATCTTCATCGAATACAACATGCTTCGAGCTCTTTGCGCGATGTTGAGAGATCTTTTCCAGCTTGTGACTGAATCTGATCTTAGCGGGGAGTCGATGATCAGAATCACCGCAGAAAGATAGTACCACACCAACATCTAGTAAGCACCACATTCTGTTTGTTAATATGTGGTCCAGTTCAGCATGAGTTGTACCATTTGGAGACTCCCATGTCCAGCGATGTTCCTTCTTCTGAAAGAAAGAATTTCCATGAAGGAGTCGAGCCGCGGAGAGGAGTCCCTCTAGACGGTTTCCGTTCTCGTTCCTGTCCCCCATTCCGAACTTTCCAATCCTGAACTCCTCTTCTTGTGCTTCGCCAAGCCTAGCGTTGAAATCTCCAACAACAAATTTGTAGAAGGACTTTTCGTTGTGGATGATTTCCTCAAGTTGGTCGTAGAACGCATCGAGCTCCTCTTCGTCAGCTGTAGAGTGTGGAGAGTAGCAGTTGACGATGGAGATAGTCTTCATGTGCTTATGTCGTAGGCGTAGGATGGCAAAGCGAGGAGACAGGACTTCGTGAGAATCGACGAGATGGACGTCAGATGGATGCACGACGAAACCAACGCCGCCGAAGTTTCGCGAAGGAAGCTTTTTACAGAATGATGAGGGTTCCATCATTCATTCGTCGTATGTCGGCCCTACTGCTCTTGGTTTCATGCAACGCAATCACTGATACTTAATGTGACTGGCCGCATCGAGCTCATGGAGAGCGGCATTGGAAAAGACTGTTCTTGCGTTATAGGTATAAAGTAGGAAGAGTCTCCGTGCCGTGTGGAGGGAGTGCTGTCATGGTCCGAAATCCAAGACGTCCTGCGCAACCCGAAGTTTCTTCGCCTCTCACCGGTCGCCCTGCCGTTCGGCGCCGGAGGCGGCTGATCTCAGTGTGCGGTGTGCTAAGGCTGTCTTATTGTTGTTTTAGCAAGTTTACTCCCTGGAGTCTCATCACTGCCTTGCCAGGGCCAGTGCTGAGTCTTCACCATCGTGGCCATAGCCACTCTGGATCAGAGGGAGCTGTGGTGACCTACTCTTAGCCGTCCAGGTATGCCGTTCAACTGACCAGTAAAAAATTTAGGCAAGAGTTTTCGGACCATACAAGCCGACATCTGATGGTAGTGACGAAAGCATGTGGCAGGGCGACAGGACGCCTCCAATTTGGCAGGTGGATATTTCCCCGAGCGAGGCCTGGTCCTTAATCCAAAACGCGATGGCTTAGACGTAAAGTACCGGGGCTTGTTGTGCGCAACATAACGCGTGAAGAACGAATTCAACCGCGACCTCGGGCGGACGGACAAGGGGGACTCAAGCAATGGAGCCGCCATCCCTCCAGTTTCTCACCCATCCACCTAACCACAGCTACGAACGCGACGCGGCAACTCGGTCAAGGTAATCTTCCGCATGACTGAAGAGCACCGGAGTCTTGCATTAGAGCATGTGATGAAGTGCTAAAAACTGGAAAGAAACAGAAATATTACTGTTACATAAACCAAAACTTTAAAAAATCAGACACGCCTACAAGTCTAAGCGCCACCCTCCCACCACGTTGAGGTGGTAGACCATCGGACGGGGATTAAGGAGCTAAACTTCATTTTCGGAAGTTGCTAGGAACCAAGACAAACGCCTTTATGCTGGTCATCCTAGTACTCAGCTGCATAAATGTAAGATAGAACATCTACCACACGAAGGAAATGTTGCCACAACATTGCCATCAGAATCATTCCGTCATATGAAATGTAGATTTGAGGTAAACTTTCGAAAAAGGACGGTATACACATCATCTTGACTATGCAAAACCCTAGTAGAAATCAGAATCCTTCCTTAGTTAGGAGGAGAAGCGGACATGTTTTCGTCTTCATTAATTCTATTATGCATCTAAGAGCATTTCATTGTGTATGTAAAGGAAATGCTCACAGCACACTGGACATTTCTGTCAGTATTTTAGGTTCATAATAAATGTCAATAATTTGGAATCATTTTCTCCGAATTTCAGAGTTTGGGGTGGAAGTTCGACAGTGAATGCGATGGTATATGTACGAGGTCATCCACTGGATTATGACCGATGGGAATCTGAAGGCGCAAGGGGCTGGAACTTTAAAAACTGCCTGCCATATTTCAAGAAAGCCGAGACTTATCAGTATTCTAAGGTGATAAGCTTCTCAACTTGGACCTCTTTTCACAATTTGCGAGTGAAATACAATCACAAAATACAGTTGAATCATGCCTAATTTTCATGCCACGAGGCAGAATTTTTATCAAGTGGTATCAAGGGCAACACCGCTTCTTGCCCAGTGGTCGTTATTAGTGCCACATATCTACATACATATTTTCCTTTCGTACTAGAGTTTTCGAATAACTAAAAGGTTTTGTGGAAGTGGAAAGTTTTTGCCTTCATATTAGTCAAGACTTCTTCTTATATTTTATTTGAAGCTTTCATAGAATTACTATAAAAGGACACGGATCGTCTGTGTCACAAAACCTAGCTGGAGAATTCACGATGTCAGCTGAGCAAATTGAGGTTGATCTTCAACCTTTCGTTTTAGTTTGTGAAGCGTCAGTACGACGGGCATACAGAGCCGGTCAGAAGGGGCTTCTGAGCCAAATGCCAGGTCAAGTCTCAATGGGTTTAAGAAGCGGAGTGACCGTGTGGAATACGGGCAGGCTGTCCGTTCATCTCATAGTTTGAATAAGCAAGCAAGAAGTACCCGGATAAGTTATGCGATTGTTGTCGTTCAGAAACCCTATTTTAGCCCCAATATCTTATTTATCAGATATCCTGTTATATGCAGGGTGCGCCATAAATATGGTACCAGCTTTTCGAATCTCGAGTTTCCCCGTATCTGCTCCTTCCCTTATGTTTATGATATACCTTAGGACACATATCTACTTTGATGCTCTCAAGTCGTCAGATATCGAAAAACGGCATAGCCTCGCAGACATACACCAACCGTTCCGCCTTTGCGCGCATTTGGTGAGTTCTTTTCTGAGATCGCTTCCCTTTTCTATATTTTCCACATGGCAGTATTCAGAAACACGAGAAAAATGACCGCAGATTTGTTTGTATGTTCTACTCCGGTGAGAAGAGTCTACCCCAAGTAAACTCACTGTATCCCGATAGGATTCGGAAGCTTTATAGCTTCTTTACACGAAGTTGGAGAGAAAAAACAAATGCCGTGCTCTACTTGGCACGGCACGCGCCTAGCCAAACTTGTTCCTTACTAAAGGTTGTTCGGCGTGAAAGAAATGTTGAGATCCCAGGGTGCACGTGCAGGGTGACCCACATGAAGTGTGACGGGCAATAAAAAATCAACCTATGGACTTCTGGGCTGGAGGAGCGGTGATCGCTTGGGGGTAAAGGAACGCGATGACTGTCAGCTAAACCTTCCGCAGGATTGGGCACCAGCCCGTAGCGCAAAGAAGATGCTGCAATGTTGCGAAACCCCGCTTCCGAGTTTTGGGGCGAAGCAGTCTTGACCTTTGAATTCCCCGATCTCAATCCTTTGGATTTTGGGGTATGGTCGATTCTGGAGCAAAAAGCCTGCGCTTCCAAACAGAGGTCTTAGGAACCTCTGAAAGAAAGTTTTCTTGTAGAAGCGTGGGATGAAAGTGATTGCGCGCATTCTTGAAAACTTCCGAAAGAGGTTGGATGCTTGCATTAAAGCGAACTATGGTCATTCTGCATGCGAAATGTGATATGTTGTTTACAATTTTGTGATGATTATGTAGGAGTAATAATATCCTATTTGTTTTGATCTGTATAATTTTGATGCTAGTTTTCTGCGTCACACTTCATGTGGGTCACCCTGTATATTTCACACTACGAGTGCTGAAGCCGCTGAGACGAGTCGCCTCTCGTAGCCGTTTTCCCTCTTTCATGATGGTTTCAGCTAGAAACTCTACCATCAGAGCGATATCGTAAGTTTTAGACAAGAAAAGCACGAAATAGAATCCGAAATTCGTTACCAAGGGTTTTCTTAAAGGAGGCAGCGAAGTTTCAGAGGTTCTTCTAGGGATACGATTTGCAAACTACGGCGCACTCCCTCACCAAAAGGAAAAGATCAAGACTGGAGCTGAGGAAATGTTCGCAATTTTATCCCAGCTTCCGATCATCCTACAGATTTCCCGGACCGCAGTGTTATGGGTCGCTGGATGTAGTCTATACTGGAGAGGAAAGCCTGCGCTTCCAAAGCATCACTGTTGCTGCTCCTAAGGAATCATGGAAAAAAGCCCGGGCTGAAGTTTCTCTAGAAACTCTGCATGCCACCGTCGATGACCAATAAGAACAACAGTTTCTGTAGCCCAATTCTTTTGTTACCATATTTATGGCACACCCTGTATAATCCGCTATGTATGTCTGTTGGTTTGCCTTTGTGTATGGTAGTGTATGTGTGTATTTGACCGGAAATTCGTAACTCCTGTTCCGGTGGACCAGGAGAGTTCAAATTCGGTAGAAGTACAGGAGACAGGATGCGAACACTTCTGATGGGTGGCAAGGTGAGACTCTACTCACAGAGATGGGCTTGCGCGAAAATTGCAAATTTGAACTTACAGCTTTAAATTTCGTAGCGGTGCAGGAGGCAGGGCCAGAACACTTATGATGTGACAGGCCTACGCTCTGCCCAGAGTAGGCCAGAAAATGTCAATTTTGACCTACATCGTCAAAATTTTGTAGGAGGCACGGTGGGAACGCGGGTAATAGGTGATAGGAAGTGACATCAATTGAGTGGAGCTGATAGGAAGCCTTAGATGGCTGGAGCCACGAGATCCGTTACCTCTTTCATGCTACAAGGTGGAGCCCTGGCATTCAGTAGGAGATGTGAGTTAATAAGGTATAGTAAATGTTCGGTGATAGGAATTGATAACAGCTGCTGGGAACTGATGCTGTTATCAACTCCTATCACCGAACATTTACTATACCATAGAAGGCGCCTATTACGCTCTACTACGCCTTTCATATAAATAGTGGTGATCTGACACTTTAGTCATATTGATGTAATTAGTGTCAAGGACTGATGGCAAGCGAAAACGGCTGACAAAGGCCCATATTGTGGTGTCTTAGGCAGAAGGACGGCGCCTTTCTACGTTCAGAGAGATTGAAGGTTGGTCTCTCTGATAAACAAACGAATAACACGGGTCACTGGTAGGAGGTTCATTCGCGAAACACAAAACACTCTGATTGCAGCTGGTGCACAAGGGAGTCCCTTGTAGCGGGTATAACAGGGAAGAGAATGTGGTACTTAACCCTGCCCCGAAGGAGCGGTGGTGACCGCGGGTTCTGGCATATGCCAGAACACTCCCGCCGGCCACGATTATTTGAATTTTACATACAAAAGAAAGCAATAGAACTCTGTAGTGTCCGCCCGCTGCCCGTTATCGTCGTCGTAGTCGTTTGAAGTCCTATTCCTCGATTGGCGCACAGTAGCACGTTGTGTGGTCTCTCATACGCCGTACACTGTACGCCGCAGTCGTCATCCTCGGCATGAGTTGGCCTGAGGTAACGACCACAAAGGCCTAGCCGTGCCATCTACACGCTTTTCGCGAGCGCTGCTATCGCTCACGATTGCTAATGCTTTTATAGTTGTTACCCCATAAAATTGAACTTCTATGACGCAGAGCAATGAGTAGCTCTAAAAGCTAAAGTCTAAAAAGCTTGGAAATGGTTTTAGGCGCTTCCTTTGGTGACAGCTTAGTTTTTCCAGTTTTTTTTTT
>UZAF01016292.1:0-14409 GCA_900617895.1 Haemonchus placei | reverse complement strand
TTTTGGAGAATCTTCCTTTCAGTTTGTGCTTGAAGTAAAATATCGCCTACATACAGGTTTCTACTTATTTCTGCTGATGATTTGGTTCCTCCCGAGCATGAAAATGCTAGATGTGAAGTAGTTGGGAGACTAGGTGACGCAATGATGCTGAATGGTAACGGATTGAGGTGGTACTCTATTATGTTAGACCTCATGATAGGCTTCGTGGTATCTTTTACCTGCAGTGGTCGGTATGAGTGTTTATGCGCATATTTAAGCCTAATCTGCGTGAACGCGGCCTCAATATCGCAGATTAACTAAACTTTCTGAAGCGACTTGAAATGAAGATGTTATGAATTTTGTTCATAATAAATGATTCGTCATTGCGTACAACACCGTTTGAAGAGGGTCGTCCTTTTTCCTTGGACAAAATATCAAACATCATTTTTAATGACGTGGCCTAAGGAGGGCGCGATAGGCCCTGATGTTTGATTCTTTGTTCGGCTGAGCGTGGTAAACGCTGTGTGTCAGTGGCATACTGATGTTTCGGGAAGGCATGTTCAATGATTACTTGATTTTCCTAGTCCTTCAGGACTTTGGAGTACCAGTATGACTGATCACAATTAAGTCTCAGCTGATTCTGTACGGATGCTGGGCTCTTCATAGCGAGGCAATAATCATTCCCAAGTTCTGAGACATTGCACTGCAAGGGAAATGTTGCTGCGGCATAACCTACATCGAACGATATTGAGTTTGAGTAACTTTCGAAATGTTCCTAAACTTCATAATCAGTGGCGCAATCATCAGAAGAAACTCCTAGCTCTTCTAGTTTGAAATGTTTCTCTGATATTCGATCCTCTGATCCTTCGTGAATGGCGATCAACCCAAAGGAAACTAGCTAATGTTCTGCCGGACTGTGTAGCCTGCCTTCGCCATAAATTGCTGGAACAAACACGGTTTTTGCGATTCGCAACCCTGAAGGTGTGCTCTGTGGAACTCCGCCTTCGATGACTAGGTCGTGATATCTTTCGAGTGCAACCAAAATTTTGGGCACCTGTCGCTTTCCTTGTGAGTTGGATTTTGCCACGCAGATCTGGTTATGCTCAGGGAAATCGGCATGTTCTATTAGTCTTACCGAAGGGAATGCTTTTGTTACGATTGGTTTGGTTTGTACGTTGAAGCGTGGTTCTTTTCCGTACGCGGATCTAACCCTCAAAGGTACAATTGTGCTGTCGAACCGTTCAACGTGTGGGTAGGAGATTTATTCGCAAAACTCGAAGCACTCTGATTGCGGGTGGTGCACAAGGGATAGTTCTCTGTAGCAGGTGTGACAGAGATAGAGGATGTGGTACTCAAGCCCCCCTCCCCCTCCCGAAGCAGCGGTGTTGACCGCGGGTTCTGGCCTGTGCCAGAACACCATAAAGTTAAAGTTAAAGTTTTTGGCGTTAATCAATCCCGTCTGAGGGATGCGCCCCCGCACTCGACTTCCATTCAGAATCGTAGTGGCGTAATGAGTGCGTATGTGGCCTATACAATGACTTGCGGTGGCCAGCCGATGAACAAGTCAGTGCTTTTATCCTCCCAGACGAGTCTGGTACCAATACACCGACCCCGGAGGGATGGAAGGCTTGGTTGGCCTAGGCGGGCATCGATACGGGATTCGAACCCCTGACCGTGCGTGTGATATAGTGCGCCACTTGCCACTACACCACCTCCGCCCCCAGAACACCATAGATGACTAAAACCACTAGGTGTGTGACGCCCTCTGTGTTACCAACCTCGGCATTCAACAGGTGATGTAAGATGTGACGAGGTGGTAGGTGCTCTGTGACAAGAACTGGTAACAACTGGCAAGGGGCTTATGAGGGGCCTCAGAGCAAAAGTCACTTATCAATTGATTGCTAACGATTAGTATGTACGATCTAGCTTTGACTCAGATAATTTCGTTCGATAAGACGGGTAAGGGTAGTGATAGGGACCGATCAAACGCACTACATTGTGAGGAGAAGAAATTCCAGTTCATTTATTGCGGTTAGATTACTGCCGCCACACAGGAAGGCGAGTAACTCAATGAGGGACCACAGTTTCCTTTGCTTCAATATCATTCGCGATAGAACTTACCGCCAATAATCTCTGAGATTCTCAACCAGTGATAGAGTGTAAAGGATAAAGTCTTGGGCGTCAATCAATCCCGTCCGAGTGATGCGCCCACGCATTCGACTCCAGTTCAGAATCGTAATGGTGTATCGAATGCGCATGTGGCCTAAACAAAGACCAGCCGGTGTACAAATCAGTACTTTTATATTTACAGACGAGTCTGGTACCAATTTACCGATCCCGGAGGGATGGAAGGCTTGGTTGGACTACGCGGGTATCGATGCGGAATTCGAACCCGTGCATGTGAGATAGTGCGCCACTTGCCACTACACTACCTCCGCCCCAACCGATGATATATACCTAGAAAAAGAATCACTACTGATAAAGACATCTGATAATGCTTTTATTTTTACTCGGCAACATTTCTGAATACCATTGAAGGCTTCGGTTGGTTAGCAGTCAAATCTTCAATGCGTGATTATTTTCATAATGCAGAGCATTAGATCGAGACTAATAATAGGTATAAGAATCGGAACATACTATATAACAATTACACTGCCCTGTTGATCCTGTTTCGACTTTCATGCTCAGAAAAGATTCAGTTGATCCAAGAAGAAGTCGATTATTACACCTCTGTCTTAAAAAGAGGGAAGCTCGACGTTAGCCTGGTAGTGCGACTGGATAGCCAGTCCGACCCACCCAGAATCCCTAGTGAGCTTTATTTGCATGTTGTCATTTTAGGGTCCTGATGATCCTTACAGAGGTCATAATGGCCCACTGTACGTGACAAGAGGATACGCTGAACATCCGCTACATCAAGCGTTTCTGGAAGCTGGTCGTCAGCACCCAATCGGCACCACAGACGATATGAATGGCTTCAAACAGGAGGGCTTAGGCACAATGGATATGACTATTCAGGATGGAATACGGTATGTTTGTTCCTTTTTCGAAACCTATACCAATTTTTTTGTGAAACTCTAGAAGCCCTCCAATCGCCTTACGTCGATGTTTATTATAAGGATGTGCGTAAAGTGTGTGCCGAATATTTTGCAGTAGTCCCTATATTTCTCAGTATTTTCTGGTCGCTTCTGCGGAGTTTTTGCGCGAGGACACTGCTCATGCGTATATATATATACATATATATGTATATATATAACACCTCAGGCTAAACCATGTAATGATCGAACTGTCCACCCATATCCAACACTTTATTCTTTCAAGTTCGAATCCGATCACTCCGCTGCTGCAACTCGTTGAAACTTGCGCCAAACATCTGGCCTTGAAGCTACTCTTGAGCAGTTCTGCACAAACCTCGTACTCTTCACAGCCTGAAACAAAAGGTCAAAGATAAACCTTGATCTGGTCGATCGATGGTGATATCTTGGTCTTCTGTTCTGCGCATACAAGTGATTAGTGCCATTTACTGTATTTCAATGGGAGTTTCCAGACATCGAAGCAAAAAGGACTACTGCGAAAATTTTGCCCTATATATTCTGTACAACCTGTTAGATTGGCTAATTTACGTCTAATACTATATACCGACTTATCTTGAGTATCATCATCATCTCCTTGTTTTTTTTTTACATTCAAGAATTTTCGGGCCTACATGGAATGCGGGCAGTTGTTGTGTAGTCCTCAATGAAGGTGAAAGGTTAACTCGTCCACTTACCTTGCCTGCCTGGCATTGATTTCCTTTTATTCACTTTCAGCAGCTACAGCAGTGTTGAGTCCTGACAGTGAAAATATGATAGCATGATATGATTTGAATATCATTAGTCGTAGAGGTTGGGGATGCGGTATTTTTATCCGGAATTTCAGGGCAAGCTGCAGTGGCTTTGCAATAACAGTATTTTTTTCACATCTTTTCACATTCGAATCTTTACTGGCCCATGCGGCGCGCCGTCCAGGTAGAAATACCACACTCCGGAGCTAGCAGTAATTAGCCTGGAGGGGTTGCTACAGTATGCTCTTCCTCTTCCTTTGGAGTGATTTCCCTCACTTCTGTAATTGTGTAAAACTTTGAGAAAATTCCTTTGCAATTCTTCGAGAAATATAATCATTTCTCAGAACACAATTCAATTAGCTGAAGAATGAGAAAGAAATCAAATAAGGGTCAGCCAGTGGAAACACTGAATTATTGAAAAAGGAAGGTGGCATCTAGAAACAGTTGCTACTCATTGACATAGAGAAGGTTATTCTCACCTTTCTGGTATAAGCCTATTTTATTAGTATCCCTATCGAAAAGATCAATTAGACCGGTCCAATTGCACTACATCCTTTTTTTGTTTAAGATGTAGTACGTCACGGGCATACATCTGGCCCAATCTGTCGCGGACCAATCTTCATACGTCGAGTGGAATTACTTGTACTCGCGTTCTTTTTGATGGCACGCGCGCAATTGGCATCGAATTCATAAGGTCGATAATTTGCTGTTAGATATAGTCTTCGATCAGTATCCATAAATTAATGGATTTCGAATTAAGAAAGATCAACTTCCACGGTACGGATAATATTGATTCCTATAGTCGAGAGAAGATTTATTGTGAAGGCGATGTGATTATTTGTGGAGGTACATAAAAAGTTAATGAAATGGTTTCACCAGTGCCATTTAGTGCAGTAAGAACATATTTTTAATCCGTTGTCTCGTATGGATTGTAATGCCGTTTTTTAAACCAGGCGCGATCAATTCCCCTCAGCTATTGATGTTAAGCGGTGTTGGACCTGCAGACCACCTGAGAACACATGATATCCCTGTTGTCGTCGATCTTCCGGGAGTTGGACAAAATTTGGTCGTGGGTTTTAGATGAGTTCAGCGCATTTGAAGGTGATCTTGTCTAGAAGTCTTGGAAATTATTTCGTTTTCCTTGTTACAGGATCATCTCGAGGTATACGTGCAGCAGAAGTGTAAACTACCAATCACACTGTACAACAAAAGTTCTTGGAGGTTTCCGCATAACATGATCAAAATTGGGCTAGGTAAGGTGATGCTCAGAACAGCCTTTCTCACCCTTTTGCTCGTAGTGTTACAAGTTATAATATCATTGGACAACTGGGTACTCCGCACGAAAGGTAATTTGTGGCCTGCCCGAAAAGATGCAATATGTGTATCTCATGTTGAACATTCTTGCAGGAAATAATCGTTGCTGATCGTGATCGCTCTTTGTATAGTGATTTTAGTGGACCTCCATGCAGTCGCCTATCGGCTCAAAGCAATAATCATAATTTCATATTATGCATCTCAAGGGGGTGAATACTGGGTCGCAGTGGCCTTTTGAGATGAGACGTATATACTTGTATTTGTTTTGGACGCTGACGTCAAGTCCACATTTCGAATCTACGAAACGATTTAAGGAACAAAGTCACGGAAATATGTCTTCCATGTGATATGGGTTTTGCTGAGCATGTACGAGGTCGAGTTGCCAAGCAGGATATGAAGTGATAGCGCAACAGGTAAAGCACTGGACTCGCAGGCCTGATAAGAGGGTTTGCACTCCTTGAGCGTAAACTTGTTTTGCATTTTTATAAATTGTGCGCTGAAGACTTGCAAATTAGTTTTACACCTCCCATTAATCCGCTGCAGCCCTCGCTAGTTATAAGGAAAATAGAAAATAAGCAGTTGGGCTGCGCACACTAACGCGTGCAAAACATTCTCTAGTATTCCACCATGGTCAGTGGGATCAATGAGGTATCAATGGACTTCCTGCTCCGTATCATGTCCCACACCCAAGTCAGCATGCGCCCACCTGTTTTCCACAATCCTCATCGGCCTACGCGACTTTTAGACGGACGCACACTTCGACGTACAAACAGACCCACAAAGTTACCGCTTTATACATAGATCGTCCGGCTGACGCCGAGCTCCCCTCCTTCTCGTGTTGGAATAGCCTCCCCGCCTGCTTTTTCAAATTTGGAGGCTTCGGTAGATGAGAACAGAAGGTATTCATTCCCAGACAAATCCAAACACGCAACACAACTCGTGCGTCCGCCATGAACAAACCTTAGGTTCCGTATGTTTGGGTACTCGATATATTTCGGGCTTATTGAGCCCTGGTTTCGAAGTTTCGCTTCAAGTCTGAATTAACATTTTTTTGCACACGCCTCGCCTCCTGTGAGCGGAGTTAAGTCCTGCTACCCGACATAAGAGCTCCTATCCTGCCGCCTGTATTCCTATCGAATATGAGAGCTCTAGGTACAAGTTTAAATCTTTTCGCACAGACCACGCCCCTTGTGAGAGAGGGCCGGTCCTGCCACCCACCATAAATATTCCCATCCTGCCGCCTTTACCCCTGCCAGATTTGAAAGTCCATGGTCTACGGGGACAGGAGCTGTGATTTTTTCACACGGATCCCTCCCCTTGTGGACGGAATCCTGTTCTGCCACCCATCATGAGTGTTCCCATCATGCCGCCTTTACCCCTGCCAGATTTGAACGTCCATGGGAACCGGAGTTATAAATTTTCGTGTATAAATGTTACAAACGATTCGAGCTTCCGAGCACGCCCCGCCCATTATGGGCGGGCTTCCGCTGACGTCTTTTATGCCGGAGACACCTTCGACAGTGCTTCCCCTACATCAACTTTTTCCTGCTCTGTTAGCTTTCTTCAGGTCGAGTTATAAATGTTTTCATAAAGCATTGCATTTTTGGAGAACGCTCCGCCTATCGGGGGTGGGTCTTCGTAGTTCGACCTAACTTACTAATGCACACCTCTAGCCGCCTTTACACCCCAGTTTTGAAGCTGTCTTGTGACTGAATTTGAAATCATGGTCTTTAGTACAGCTCATTTCGATGTACGCCATGCCCACTGTGGGCGGGGCTCCACCAAGCTGATGTATGCTTTATATAATACTTCTCGGGACATGGCCCACCCATTCCACTCTTGACCCGATCTCTCCAGGCAGATCTAAAGGAGCTAAGGAATTTTGTGACAGACATACAGTAGCGCTCAAAAGTCTTCGGTGAAATGGTTCTTCAGCTGTACTTTTTAGTTGTAACTCCTTTCCTACTGGATCTAATCATGTGAAATTTGTATATTCTGAGCGTGGGTGTATTGTGAGTAGTTACCACTATTAACTTCCAAACTGATCATGTTCCAGATATTCTAAAGGGCATGAATTCGAAATCGGCTGAAAATACATATGATGGTCCTTCTACAAGCTCTTTTCTTTTTGTCATGACTAAAGTGTACGAGCGGTAATGCCGAACACAATAGATGAGAAAAACGCTCATAAGGTGCGAATAAAAGCAGACGTCAACAACTTCAGTTTCAGCAAAATCTGCTACCGTAACAAACATCTTGCTTTATCTGTGGATATTGCAGCTTCGCAGTCACATAGTGTTGGGTAGGGTGAAATATGCTCTAGTTAAACATATCCAAATTTCGCGTGATTCGGTCTACTAAGAAAAAAATTATGAACGAAAAAGCGACAAAGCATTTCACCGAAGACTTTTGAGCGCTACTGTACATAACGACAGAGGAAGCGCTTTATAGTAAGTAGGATTGTTTTTTAACCCATTGACGACCGCGTGGCCACACCATATCGTGCTCCTGTAGTATTTATATTATTTATCAAGTATTCTTATAATTTTTTCATGTTTTCAAGTATCAGCTGAGTTCATAACCTTTTAGAGAATCTTGAGGCATCGTGGTACAAGAACCGTTCGCTTCCAACTACAGTTATAAGAGAAATTGAAAGTTAATGTAAGGCCAATGTAGAAGGCGCGGGGGTTAAAGACCTGTACTGATCTTTTCTGTCCCGAAGAGGGATGCTCCTATGTACCATAGATCAAATACGAGATTATAAAATCTTCAACTGCTCCCTGCACTATAGGTAAAAAGGGCTGGAGTGGCTTGTCATATCATGCTTTTTGAATGAAAATGATTCACAATCTATGAAGCACTTTTGAGGCATCCCCACTTTATTGAAACGATGACGTGATTTGTAAAGCGGGATATATTAATCGATGGGTTCAATGCTCAATGATCATCACATCAAATTTCAGAGTATAATGCAACACTGATGTTTTCACAGTGAAGGCAATGCGTTGGAAAGGTCTATCGCACTCGTCATCGTAGCTATTTCCGTGGAATTAAGAGCAGCATTGTAAAAGTGTTGAGATGAGATATATTCGGCAATCATGAAACGCAATTCGCTCTTTCTGAATGGGAAGAAAGGAAATTTTCCTGGTTTCCGAAAGGTAAAAGGCGATAACCATCCCACCTTGACTGCAGAAGCAAAATCATAACACTTGGCAAGTATTTTCGTCGTATTCTCTGTAAGATCCCCAAAACCTATGGAGGTGTTCCATCTATTACCAGAATGCTGGATAGGATCCCTGTTCTCGGCTTTTACGTTAATGAAGAGCAGGCCAAGTCATGAGCCTTCTACATAGTACTCGTCGTTCCTCACAATAGAAAGGGCAGGACCAGTCGTGGAATCCGAGTACTTGACAACGGTCCACAAAAGCGTACACTGCCTGAAAGTGGAGAAGTCGTAGTCGTACTTGAAAATAAAACTCGGGTCCTACGGCATTGCGCGGGCGGAAAGCGGATTATGCTAACTTACATAGACTGTTTTAAGCGAGTATGATTGAAGATATCATAGATTAGCTATCATAACAATCACAATGCACTAAAAGGTCTTGAAGTCCAAAAATAAACAAAACAGTATCTTTTATGGGAGATGGTTTTCGATGCTCATCATGACCAGGATGCAGTTAGATAACGGTATATCTGAAACTGGTTTGCGAGACTTTTGCATGCATTTTATAAAAACCAAAACAAGTTCTCGCACACGAGATGCGAACCCTAATGCCAAGCCTGCGGGTTCAGTGATTTAGCTGTGTCGCTACCGCTTCACATCCGGCTTGGCAACTCAAGCTCGATACATGCTCCGCAAACATGGAAGAAATGTTCCCGTAACTTTGTTCCCAGAACCGTTTCGCCTATCTAGAATGTGGATCCGACATCAGAATGAAAAAGCATATATGTAGGATACATCTCATTTTGAACTGCTACTGCGGACCAGTATCCTTCCCTTGTCAGAATGGGGAAGACAAAGGCAAGTTGTTGGATAGGTCTTCATAAGTTTGCAACTGTAAAATCATGCTGTACTATTCAGTTCCGCTCTCTCAAGGGCTCTCTCCCATCACAGTGTAACTGACTGATATTTAGCTGTGTTTAATAGCGTCTATAATACATGAATCATTTATATGTAAACGAGCGTTTAGTGGCTAAAAGTGGAGAGGATATTGTGTGTAATTCGACATTGTTCAATGTCAAGTTACACATATCGTTAGGTAGGGTGCCTTGAGTCAAAAAATAGACGCCAGCTTACACAATTTAGTAATTTTTACAATGAGTGAGAAGAGAATACGTTTCGGTTGAGCATAAATAGCAAGATGCTAGTCTTCGAGTTGTACCCCCTCCGCAAGATTTCTCTCTCAAGGCTTGTCAAGCTCTTAGAACCTGGCCTTTCATGCTCAAACGTGAAGGTTTCGTGGAATGAGTTGAGGCAAGGTCATGAGCATATTGTGAATCAAGTGCATCGTCGTCATTTCGATTATGACTAACATTTCCATTGCTTCTCTTTTCGCAGTAGACTGCTAGTAGCTATGAATATAACCACTTCCAAAAAAAGAGTTTGAAAGTTTTCAGCACGAATTTAAAGGTTGCTGACATGATATCAGAAAACCACCGTTTCCCAAATGCTTCCACCTCGTGTAAAGAAAAAAGTGAAGTTGTTGTATGAATTCATCTTCTGCGACCAAGCGTAGGTACGCAGACACGCTCCTGCATCAAGGCATGCATAAAAAAGAAAAGGAAAAAGAAAGGCGAAGAAAGTTTCACGCAAGATGAAACACGATTGTTCGCAGCGAAAGTGCGATCAGGTTTTTTGGCTGAACGATTGTCCGACATGTAGATTTCTTACACAGATTGACCATATTGAGCTTCAATATCGACTTGAAGAACGATTGCCATCCGCGAGATTTGCTCCTCCTCAACATATATAGAAGCGACAGTACAGCAGATCACCCAGCAATTTTTGCATGTTCGAAACCTGGAGCGCTTGAAGGCAGGCGATTTGAGATCAACGACCGAGTAATTATAGGAACGCAACATTCGCCTGTTTGGAGGTTCACGCGGCAAATTGCGCAGCGAAAATCGTGGTGATTTGAATGACTATGGCGCCTATCATCGGGGCATAGGTTTGAAGTAGAATGGATTAGTTTAATCAGCTTATCCTACTAATCTACTCTACTTCAATCTTGTTCCCCAATGATAGGCGTTAGAGCCACTCAAATCGCCACGATTTTCGCCGCGCACTTCTCCGCGTGCACCTCCAAAGCGCGATTGTACCCATACCCGTCGAGATTCCCATGCTATTACCAGGTAAAATGCTCGCCACACGTCGGTCTTCTTCCTTCCTGTTACTCATTCAGAATGCACGATTCGCACTTCTTCCTCTTATCGGATCAAATGGTTCATTTCTGATCCTGAAACCTTTGAGGGGAAACCTGTGTAGTCATTACAAATCTAACACGGAGGGCAAACACATAAGCATAAACAGANAAATCGCCTTGGAGTACATACTCGTGAAAAACAAGGAAGGTTGAAGGAAGTGTGTGAATGATAGCTGAATATGGTATTCACTTGAAATTAATGTCAGAAAATATTGCAAAGGCTTCTATTCGTAGGACAGGACGCTGTGCGGAAAAATTGTCGACGAAAGGAAACAAAGCTACGCGCTGAAAAAGAAGGGCACTACTTCTTTGCCTGCTTTCTATCTTCGCTCGTATATCAGATTACACTTTATCTAACCCTATAAAGCCAAACTCGAGCGCTTTGACCTCTTTGAAAGGCTCTTCAGGACTTTCTCCTTCTATTTCTGTAAACAGCATTTAGAGCTCTACTGGAATACTGGGTCTCGGTTCAGTACTCTGCAGAAATAAGAAACCCCTCTCCAATAAGTTGCCTGCAGATCATGCGTAGAAAAATTGCTCGAACAACAGAACTTTCCACGAAACACGTATATTATCTTTGAAAATGATAGTTTTTAGAATGGTTCCTCTCTCGAAAAGGCCTAGGAGCGTCAAGTCATCTCGAGACGGGAGGTTTTGCAAGATCAAGCAGTAAAGTCAAGCATCCCGACATACAATTCCACTTCCTACCATCCACGGTCCATGATGACGGTCGAAAAGTTGGAAACTGTCATGCGTTTCAGGCTGGTTATGTCGTCAATCTGAGTACCTATGTTTTTTTTCAGTCTTCAATTTTTCAGCTGCATTTAGGTTCATGTGGGTAATATGCGAACGAAATCAAAAGGTTGCATCAAGTTGGCTTCCAGAGACCCAAGACGACATCCGATCATTGATCCTAATTACTTGAGTCACGAAGACGATTGGAAAGAGTTTAGGTAAGTTCAGACATACGCGCAACGGAAGGTATGGCTGCCAATGTTATACGTCAGTTTCGGTATACTGCATGACCTTTGCTAGCCACAGTTTTATGTTGATCTGAATTGAGAAAAACTTACTTTTCTCCTAAGGATGTTTTAACTCATTGCTGTCACTCTTCTACAGCTGTGGTAGTATAACTTCTGTAGCTCTAGTTAATTCGCAATTGGCCAATTCAGTTAGTGCTTGGTTTTCGGAGGTGTTAACTGGAGTAGTCAAATATTGTTATGTAAACCAGTCGGCTCGCCTGGCTAACGCCGGGCTTCCCTCCTTATGACAGAGTTGAAATAATCGGCAAACCGGCCCCTGTCTATAAGAAACAAGTGATATAATAGCACAGTCATGATAGCATTATTATCGAAAGTCTTTATCAATGCTTTATCAGCTTCCTCTCTCCACGGATATATGTATCATTGAATCCCAGACTGTTGGTGGACGGATAACGTTTGTCATAAATGGTATCGAAGCCAAGAGAAACCGTGATCCTTCATTGAGTCACAAACCTTAGTGGGTCGCGGTCGTAAACTAATAGCAAAAAATGTATCAAATTTTCATTACATATGGTGTAGTAGTCCTAATCAGTCCCTATCATTGCACTTATCCGTTTTATCGAATGAACCATACCAAAGAGTCAAAGCTAAATCATAAGTAACAAAGGCGTTAGGATTGAACTGGTAGATCTCGTTCTCTTGGCCCTCTTCTACCGTCAGCGTTCCCATCCTGTCGTCAATGTTTCCATCCTGATTCGTCTACTTCTATCAATTTGGACTATCCAAGTGCACGGTTGAGTTCTGTATTTCCGCTCAAACATTTATTTCGTAGGAACCCCTCCCCCTGTGGGCGTTGCCGGGCCGTTCCGCTCGCCATGAGAGTTCCCATTCCGTTTGCCTGTACTCCTAACAAATTTGGACACTCTGACTTCAAATTGGCAATTTTCGCGCAAACCCCGCCCACTAAAGGTGTAGTCTGGTCCTGCCACCCATCATTAGTATTCCCATCCTGCCGCATGTACTTCTATCAAACGTGAGCTATCTAGTTCCACCGGATTCGGAGTTACGAATTTCCGGTCAAACACACACAGACAGACAAACCAACAGACAGACTTAGCGCGTTATAAAGTGTGTTCCAAAATTGTGGGCGACGATTCATGGCAATGTATTTAAAGCTTCTGAGCCGAGAATGACAGTGGAATCTATATACACGTTTGCTTACATCATGTGCTACAACATGCTACAGTCACATTTCAAAATATCCCACACGAGCGAGGATGCGGGCCCAAAGTTTGCTCTCGAACACCTCGCATGTTTGCACGCAGGTATCCTCCTCCATTTCTTCCCAACCTTTTTTAAGTCTTGCTTTCTAGGGCTCCAAACTGGTACAGGAAACCCGAGAGATCCTCTTCTAATCAGATACCATACGGAGGAGTCAAGTTAGTTAAGATCTGGAAGGCAGGATGGCTATCCCTCTTTGCTAGTAAAGTCTGGCAGTCAAATTCGACATCACTCCCGGCAAGTTCGGCTCTGTGGGCTGGACTACGAGCTGTTTCAGGAGTTGGATCAGTCCTTCAGTATTCCCTTTGAACAGAGATCTTTATCAATTTATTCACCGGCACCGACGAACCCACGTGTGTCTCACCCTTGCCAGTGACTCACTCAAAAAACCACTTTGCTGTCCTTGTAGCACCTTTCCTGCACGTTCGGTAACTCTATACGAAACACGATCGTCTTATTTTTTGAGGAATAGTTTTTGCGTAAAAATTTTTGAGCTAGATAAAATGATGAAGGGAATCTGTTTCAACTCAAACGAGCCAACAACCTTCTGAATTTTTTCAACCTACTTTGTCTGCTGAGTCAGAAGATGAAGTGGACTTTCTGCATATGATAGGGATGGCAAAGGAGCTTCTACGCAACATTCTGCCATCTCGACAACTCCGATAAGCCGTGCCCGTTGACTTCCTTTTGATATATCGCCCAGGATCGCGATCGACTCGCAGACGGACCATTTTAATAGCCCTATCTTTAGAAACATTAGCCTTTCTACCTCTTCCTGGTATGCTTCCGATTAAGTGTCCCTTTCTATATCGTTTAATAACCTCCTATAGGATATCATAAAAATCACAAGGAATTTTGAAATGCCCTTCCTCCTCTCGCTTGTCGATGATTGCAAGCGGCATTGAATGAGCTCATCTACACCAGCCCATCTAAACATTGGGAGTTTTCCTTCAGTAGCCATGTATTTTGTAAGAAAACCTTATGCAACTAATTAGTAGCGGGTGAAAGGAATATAATAAATTACTACAACCTTAACAGGTTGACGACAACGCTCGTTTAGGCATTTTTGGCGGCGTGGGACCGACGCAATATTTGCGGCTCCGTCGACCGCGGGACATATACGTACCGCGTTGTCTCTTAAGGCCCGTTTTCCGAAGCTTGAGAGTGAAAACTACTTCTAACTACATTTTGCTACTTAGTAAGTCGATTAATAGAGTGAAAAACACACAATAGTGTTTTATATAATAAACCAGTCGGGCCGCCCAGCTAACGCCGGGCTTCCTTCCTTCTTACGGGTTCGCCCGGCTACGCCGGGTGCTCCTCCTTCATGTGAAAAATTTGCTATGCGTAAATAACTCTTAACTCTAATAACTTAATAACGAATTCTCCCTTTTCTCTGAAAACTCTACACCCTCAGTATCAGCTCCGAATTGGGGGCGATTTTTTCTGTAAGCCGTCTTCGCTGTGTCCGAATAGAACATCGTGTGATATCACAAAAGCGATTATTCAGAGAAAAAATAGTATTCAGAGACTTCATCGCGGCTGAGGCTACTATGTTAGGTACCATCAATGTTCCTCAATGCCATCATCAAGGGCTCTCCTCCTTCTT
>UZAF01016291.1:74018-90859 GCA_900617895.1 Haemonchus placei | reverse complement strand
ACTGTGAAATAAAATATATCGAGCGTTATGCTATCAGCAGTTCAGCGTTCGAATCTAGAGAGAACTATCCTATTCTGATTATCCAACATTCCACTGAATGACTCCATCGTGGATAAGTGGCCGTCGACATATACTGCGCGCGTTAGCGTGCATAGCCAAACTGCTAATGTAAAATATAACAATATATATTATAATATTATATTAATATATATTATTATATAATATAATGTGTATAATAATATATATTATAATATTAAATTTATATATATATACTACATTTCGAATATATATATATATATTATTTTAATCTTTATATTTATATAAATAATTCGCTAATCGTGTTTACTTGGGTATGTCGGTGGATGTTTGTTTATTCAATATATATGTATATCAGTGTCTGATTTTGTGTGTTTCATTGACTTCTTAACCTAGGGCATTCAATTCCGAAAAGGATAAAGGTAGCATGGTTTGAACGCTAATGGTAGGTGATGGAAATTGATAACAGCTGATGGGGACCGGTAAGGAGTTGCGGTAGGCAGGAGTCTTTGAGTTTGCAGCTCTGTTAACAGTAGAAACTTGGACCTTGTGGATGACCTCTGTACTTCTCACAAAAACTGATGACAGCTGCTAAGAGCTCACAATTGCCGCTAGATCAAGCTTCTCCTTCTGTATAGCAGCGTAGCATTGCTACACAGGAGTGTGATATGAGTATGACTGCAACGGAGATAAGAAAGGACCAAAGCTGGTGAAAGCTGATTGAGGATTTCAGGTTTAAGGTCTTTAAGCTCTTTTGCATATGCAGTGTGACCTTATTATCTCCTTAGTGGATTTGCATCATTGTACAACATTGAGAAGTGCACTTCAAGCTTTTTGTTCTATAATTACTAACTCACTGTGCCATAAGACCCGATCAGGGAAATAATGCTTGATGGATGGTTACGGTGAGGGCCAGCAGATAAACATTTAAAAAAAAAAGAAAAATGAGCCATAAACTTGTGCATCCATGTCGAGTGACCTCGGTCTAGGGGTATTCCTCTTTGAGAATTCTATCGTCAAAACAATTCGCTCGTTCAAAAAAGAGAGGTAGAGGGTCAACCGCAAATTTCGAATAAGAGACAAGAGGGAAGGCAACCAAGCGTTAGCCGGACGATCCTACTGGTCCTATATATAATATAAATATATACTATACGTTAAAAAACTTCAAACGTCTCCACTTGAAGCATACGCTTTTTGTTAGTTGTTTGAGTGAGATAAATAGAATCAGTCAGAATCCTGTAAACCGGTGCTACTCGATTTCACGTCAATATCACTACATCATTACTTTCAGGTACTTTTGAGAAAAGGCAACAGCGAAGGACGTAGCCCTATCCCGAAGTTGCAGGACATTCCTCGCGATAAGGCTGGCCGAGTGCTGCTTTTGTCTCCATCACACTGCAAACAAGTTAGTAGAAGCACCAAAAAATCATTGTCTCTTAAAATATTTGCCATGTTCTTTTGAATGAGAGCTTTGGAACAAGCTCGCAGTGTGGAATTTTTAGCTTATTTCGGACCGAGAAGCGAATGCTTCGCTAGAAATTTCTCTTATATAGTCCTTATAATTACTATATTTTGTTGCAATCGAAAAACAGTTCCTAGTTGGTAGCAGGGGCGTCTGTTCGGTTGCTTCATTGCTGAGAAGCGATTGGAGTGAACGTATAATTTTCTTCGGGAGCTCCAACTCTTAGTTGCTGTAGAAGATCCGGCGTACCTAACGACGACATTGTCAATGCTCTGGCCTGATCGTTACCTGTCCGTCCGACGGGTAACGGAACTTCTTTCCGATTGCGGCATTCTCCCTTGCGGCATGCGGCAGATGTCAGTGCAATTACCGTACTCACCCCGCCTCCCGCCGATCGATAGGACGCGATATTTTTCCTTGATTGACTTGCTTTTTCATTGGATTTTATCGTTTTTTTCTTCTGTTTCTTTTTAGTTTGCATGTTAATTAGACTTGATTGATTGAAATGACTCCTCCTATATAAACGACGATCAAGTCCGCATTGGAATTGAAAAGAGCGGCCAGCCAATCCAAATAATTAAAGGGCTCCCTACCTCACAAATTGCGCGCTCCAATCTTCCATCGCAATCCTGCGATAGGCGGCAGGTGCGGCGTGTGCGACGCCGTGTTAGGGGAGCAGTTCCCGGACCCCCGTCCGACCTCTGATCGTCAACTTGCTCAACGAGCACCAGTAATAGCCCTGAGGTGAGCCAATGCAGTCCATTGAAGATTCTCCCTCGACGTGCACGAAGCATACCATTTCAATCAGAGCTTTCGTGGAGAAGCTTGAGCGTTCGGCGAGCTGCTGTTCTCAAGTTTTCGTGTTCGTTCAATGGTCTGATAATCCAGTCGGTTGCCGCCTTGGTTCAACAGTCATCATGAAAGCGCATGACAAGACCGATTGTCCTGACTTCTTAGCGAAGGCAACGATGTCCCTTATTTTCATTTTCATACGTTGTCTGAATACTCGTTCATTACGGAACTGAAAATCAAGTCTTGAATTAAGACAACTTGTTTCTCTTGTTGAAGATCATCAAATCAAGGAAAATGAGAGATAGTTACTTGCTGTCCGAAGGAGAGGAAACCCTCACGGAATATCATTTCTATTTCTTTGTATATCCTTTCTTTCCTCTGCAGGTCTTACCTCCGCGGAGCTCTGGTTCTCCCTGAATTCTAAGGAAGAATTCTGAATGACATTTCCATCTTGTCAGTTGAGGCGTGTAAGGGAAGCTCAAGCTTCATTATTTAGATCTTTTGCAAAAACTGTGAAATGGCCTTAATGGTGAGCCGAAGACGTTCAGTGACCTTTCAATGAGGAGCTTGCGTCCCATTATTAACAGCTGTAGAGAACTTTATTGCTTCTGTAAAGTTAATTGGTATCTCAAATAGGCGGAAATTCCGTAAAATGTGAACTTAATCGCTTCTTCCCCATTTTCCAGAAACTTTGAATAGAAATATATCGAATTTACTTATTACGCATGTCAATAGAGCTCTTAAAATCATTGGTTCAGATGTTAGAACTTTCCTTTCAAAAAAAAAAAAACTCAATTTTCGAAGAAACTTCATCTTTTTTACTGACATTATTAGGTTCACTTCAAAAGTTTTAAGTACTCGATCAGCAGCGGTGTGCGGACTGCATAATTACCATAGGTTATTCGCACCTGATCAAGGTCACTTCGCGCGCGTCTTTTAGGAAAAAACTTAATCAGGTGAATGTTGGCGAGCTCTAATCAAAGCGGACTATGTTCCAGATTTTCGCATAAAGTCCTTTCGTAATCGCCTACTGAATTTTCATATGACTATTTTGGCATAGTTCCACTCCGAAGTTGCACGGTTTATTTGATTCCCACAACCTCAAGTATTTCGTAAATTTAAAGGGCTGTGATTTTATGAAGTTGCAGCCAATTCAGTGATTTATTCCTTTATGTAATATATGTTACCAAATATTTAAATCTACGGTACCGATCTTGCAGGTTGAACACTATGCATCGTCTTATGGCGTATCCGATGTTCTAAAATGGGTTGGACGGAATTGCTCTTTTGCAAAAATGTTCCTTCCAACTGCTACATGTGAAGAGATAAACACTTTAGTGGCTTCCTGTTATAAAAATAATCAGTAATAAATGTGTAATAAACGTTTGATGAATAGTTCATGATCGACCTCCTTCCAATCTTGGCATGATATGTAGTTAAGGTGATACTCTCTAAGCCACTCAAGATTGAATAATTTATTTGGCCAACGTTTCGGCTGCTTCGCGTTCGTCAGGGCCTGAAATAGGGCAAAGCGTAGGTGTGACATGCTCGCCCGGAAGCCTCAACAAAACTCCAACAAAACTTCAAAAAGACCAGTAAACCCCCAAAGGTATTGACCGAATGAGGCATGCATTGCTCACCTTGGAGTTGAGTTTGACAAATGAGCTTCGGATATCTGAGATGCTCTAGGATGAAGAAGTTGATAAATTCAACGTTGCCTCGTGATGATGAGCGAATGAATCACGTTCTACCGAGGGTCCTCGCATTGCTCAAACAAGATTGGCAATTTGTATCATCACGTTACTTGTTGCAAGAGGTAAAATTGTTGGGAGTGGTCTCAAAAGATAACTCTTTGTTGGTAACATGAGAAGGGGACACCACGCCCTCTCTACACATATAGTGTGTATGAATCAACCACATTCACAATCAACAGGATCCACACTTGCAAGAAAGAGGACGTTCGGGGTAGCTGCGGCGGACGGTGTGTAAGGATGGGCGTAGCGAAGAACCGAAGCGAAGAATTTGAGCACTGCTTGTCATAATATTGAGAGTAATTTCGCAAATGAGGTACAGCAAGAGTGGAAATACAACACTGCAAATGATGCTCATAAAGAGCAGCACATTATGCTATTGCAAAAGATAAGCGTATCGAGTGGACACTAGGCCCAATACCCTGCTGAACGATTTCTGCCTATTAGCTTCACTTCACTTCTCCAGCTTCGCAAAAATAGGTTTCGTTACTGACCACATGACCATTGTGAGTATATCGTATTTCAAAATTTTCACGTTACTCCACGCATCGAAACAAAATATTCCCAATGCATATCATAATTGATTCCAAGGGAAAAATGAATTTTTTTTTGTACTTGAGCTTGATATACATATACTGATACTATAATCCCAACTTACACTTCTCGAATTTAGAAATGTTGCTCATTCAAACTTAGCTTAAGATTGTGGATTGCTCTTCGGAACTGTGGTTCAGCTATCCTTTCTAACAGGCAAAGTCAGCTCGGCGCTGTGCAGAAGAGGACTTCATTTCGATTTTGAGAAAAGTATGGCTCCTTGGAAGTAGGGAAAGTAGAGGCTGGACGCAATTACCAGGGCGAAAATAAAATGGAAGAGGTATTGGGACGAGATTGCAGTTGTTGCAGTTGCGTAAAAAGGTGACCACATTAAGCCAGAACTGTACAGAACTGCCTTTCACCTCGCTATAGGTCATGGCAAGTTGTTTGACGTTCCTATGTCCAGGGTTTCTTTGTGATCGGTGCAGCCTCTATGCCGGTGAAACTCGTACGAGGATACCTACGGTGAAATCTTTGAGCCTTTCTAACTCTCTAACTATGCCGTTTTCCAACCTAATAGCGCTACACGTGATACACGAGGAGACCTAGAATTCATACAATGGGAAAATCTCAGAAACGATTTTTATCGTGAACTGTGCCTTTACGTCCCAACTCATCGGCTTCAGACTTTGTGACCGTGCATGCACCAAGAATGACTGCATGATTATTCTGTAGGCTGTACACAAGGATGCAGGATTGTAGGATTTAGGGATGTAGGTTGTAAACAACGAGGAACAGTGTATCAAGCTCAGTGTTCATATTGTGACGGAATATACATAGATGATACGAGAAGCAGTAGGCATTACAGCTGAAGAACACTTAGTCGGTTGAAGGCGTGAGCCTCTATGCCACCTGTAAGCATTATAAGAATATCAGGGCAGTGACTTCGACATCGAATAGGGAATCCTGATGTANCATGTGTGCATGGCTATAGCAAAGTAGTGTCTTGGGTGTTCTTCTGTGGAGCCTCGGCCAAGATTTTATTACTTTTATGACATTCAGAACTTCTGTGCACGAATTTCCGGATCATGTTGCAAATGGCTTAGGTTGCTTGGGGCTCGAACGGGTAAGGTACAGATCAAGAGCTTGGAACTTCTCTCAGGTCCTTAACAAGAAGATTTGTTTAGATCATTGTCCAAATAGAGTGAATTCCAATGAACGTGTTTGGCAAACTCGCTTAACGGCACAGTTTACGATAAAAGTGGTTTCTGAGATTTCCCCATAGAATGAATTCGAGGTACCTCGTATACCATATTTGGCGTCATTAGTCGGAAAACGGCTAAAGCATTTGAAAGGCTCGAAGATTGCTTCGTGTGTATCCTTGGACGAGTTTCACCTGCATTGTAGGGGCTGCACCGATCACAAGGGAAGCTATGTAGGAAATTCAAACAACTTGTCATGACCCATAGTGACAGCGAAGGGCAATTCTGTGCAATTCTGGCTTGATGTAGTCAGCTCCTTGCGCAAGGGCAACAACTGGAATCTCGTCCTAATACCCCTTCCATGTTATTTCCCTTATATTAATCTCGTCCAGCCTCTGTTTTCACTACTTTTGATAAGCCATACTTTTCTCTTAATATTATTTCAATCACTCCATTCATAATGGGGCAAACACACATGTTTATTTTACAGTCGTTCCTTTTCAAAATAGAGGTTCTGTGGTTTGAGAACCGTTTGTAGGATTGATAGCCTTTCAAAATCGCAAACTAGCCGCTGCACTCCCGTTGGCTTCTAAATTCCTGATGAATAAGAGTGTAAACACAAAGGATCTCACTTTATTTAGGTTCGCTTGTGTATTCAGTGAGCCAGAAAATGAAAAAAGTCATCAAGTACCGAATCTTGATGCTTACGAAATTCAACGCACATTTCATAGAATACTGCCCGTGCCGCCTACCCTAAGCTTTCACACCCAAATCAAGTACGGGGTGTGCAGAATTTCCCGCCACAGCACAATTTTCAGCATAGGAGGTTATGCCCTATATGAGATAATACTTGAAATACATTATTTATCTTGCAGACACCATTGTGCCAGGCATAAGTAGTTCACCATGAAAGAATGCCTAGTCGGTAGCACTCGGGCATACGAAAGGTCAAGAACAGGTGAAACAGTGGAACAGGAAGGTACGGACTTATGGACACGATCCGAAGAAATTACTCAGAGCAAACACTTTTCGGGATTGTTACAGTAAGTGTTTGTATCAGCGGTGTATTAGTTACATACAACCCTATCAACTCAATGAAAATGCCATAGATCTGTAAAACATCATCAATGGTGAGAAAATATATTATAACACTTCTTTATAGTGTGAAAACATTCATGAATACCTTTTTGATACTCTTCTCATCTGGGTTGTAAGACACTTGCTCAAGCTGCATACACGTACATGATGTATATGCGTTATGATGGCTTTTGGATAAAAATTAAACGAAGTGGTTCCTACCAAAGATCCAGGAGTGAGTTAGATTCGTTCAGAAGGCTATGTTCAGAAGATTATGGACGTTACGTTTACGGCGAAAATACAGCCATTGCAGATGATGTTCTTTTGCAAAGACCATCCTTTCAGCAAAATCAAAAATCTCCGGCAGAGCTCGTCGATAAACTAGTCTTTCGTTGAAAGGTGAGATATCTTGTTAAGAAGAAGAGAGGCCGAGGACGCAGAGTCTATCAAGGACTTAACTTAATGACTCTAAAATTGGAGTCTGATTCGCGTTTCGTTCTTCACCGAATGATTCTAGGTTCTAAGACCTGAGTTCAAACCCAAAATCAGTGAAGGTTTATCTAGAATTCTGAAGCATTGGGTCTGCCGTAGCATTTCTTTCGGGGACTACACATTGACGTATATTTTTGAAAGACGCTACGCCTTCGGTTTTCTGTGTACCACCCTGGCCAGTTAAAAAACAACAGCTGCCATGATCTTGTTCGACTGCATTATTCAAGTGAATGTTTTGACCCCAGAACCTACTGAGCAATCTCCATGAAGTCGATAGGCAGCCACTAGAATTTTAATCCTGATTTTTTGTTGGCTAATTTTCCGAAATCAGGCGGAAGGAGGTCGCAAAACAGGGCAGCGAGTTTGTTTAGTGCCTCATCAAATCGAGTGTCGTTCATGACTACAACACAGCTTCCATCATGTTGTTCAGACGATTTCGCTGTTGGAATGAAATGGTAGTCCGATTTTTTTCAGAAGTACTCAAGGAAACGTGGCAAGGATAACACTGTGGAAAAGGGCCACGGCATGTAGAATCAGTAGAACCTATGCTCAATCCCCCACGTTAAAGAGGAGTTGATGGGAAATCCAATCAACAGGTAATACAGGAGTCAATCTTCTTCAAGTTCTAGAGTTTTGGAGCGAAAAATCTGGACCCCCAGCCAATTTTCCTGCTGATATTATCGTTGCTGGCACTTCGACGGATCTCGGCTACGGCTGATGTCTGAGAGCACACTGTGAGTAAACAAAAGCAGCTGCTCCTGATAATTTTCTAAGAAAACATTTCGTCCCCTATATTTCGGAAATGGAAAAACCACATGGTTCAAAAATTCAGATCACNGAATTTTCATAGTTGCTTCTGTTTCGTGTAGCATATTGATGAATGAGCTTCATAAATTAGTTAAGCTGAACAGTTCGTGGAAGACTCAAGCATATTGTTGGCCCAAGTCGTGTGCCATGGGGAAATGAATCGCTTAAATGTTTGGCTTTCATTTGTGCATAACCTTGTCGGGCGGGCTACGCTTAGTTTCCTCTATTTTCGAGAGTGGAGCCTATTCCAAAACTTTCATTTGCCTCGATTTTTGATGCAGCTCCTTGACATTTCAGTACTTTGCGACTCTCTCTACGATCGCAAATAGACCGATCACCGGCGAAATTAATTACATCACTGGTATCAAGAGCCCCAGCTGTTTGATATTTGGCGAGAGTGAATGGTAAACATTTCTTCCACACTATTTCCGAACTTGTTCAATGGTCTCATGCTGTCTCGAGTATCAAACCGTAACAGCCCAATACCAAAATTTCATACTGGTGAATTACTCAGAGAAGAATCGCTCCACTAACTACACCCCACTCAGAAACGGCTTCCATTCTTGGAACGGAGGCTTTCAGCTTGAATGGCCTAAAAGCATTGGGTGTTTTTTCAGGAACCGTAATTTGTGTAATTAAATATGAAATCCATATTCACCTTAATTGGGTATTGGTAGCAAGGATTGAAAAAAGAGACAAAGTAATGATCAAGTAGGAAGGAAAGCGAAGTCCAACTCAACCTAAGGTGCTGCCACTGTACTGTTTCAACTTTTATTAAATGGACCGCTATTTTGAAATGACTTTTTACGAAGCACTCTTTCGAGCGCTCTGAAATGAATTTGTATTTTTCAGATAACAACCTTTTCTGATAACAACCTTTTCTGCAGGTGAGCTCTTTGTTAGTTATTCCTGGAGATTTCCTTACTCAGTATTAGAATAGTATTCTACAACACCTACTGTTTTCTCGGAACATCTCCGTCCCATATTACTGCACGCTTTTTGATGGATATTCACTTCGCCAGCTCTGAGATATAATAGCATCATGTTTGTAATAGATAGATGTAAACAAACATAAACACGAAAGATCCTCATATATTCTTGCCCGAAGTCGAACTGTAATCAAAGTTGATGGAACAGGCTTCTTTCAAATAAGTTATCATTCGAGAGTATTACTTCGAGTCTTAGTCATCAGGGTAATCGCAGCTTGTTGTCCCATTAGTATTTGGCCAGTAACAGCCGCGTTCGGGATCTGTCTTGAACAGTCGGAGTCATAAGACCCTCTCGTCCATGAGTGTTTTGATACCTGTTGTTCAGAGAAATGTGCCGCCGCTGATAGGAACGAAGCGTAACGCCCTCAGTAATGGTATAAAAGCGGCTCACACCGATCGTGATCGGGAACGTAGTCCCGCATTTTACAGCATCCATTGCCTAAACCATCAGTTCCATGTCGCGGACCTCATGATTCCCCACCATTTCGTAGTAGTTTTACTGACTCCTGTGATATCATTGTGATTATTCAGCTTTGATTTGGTTCTTCTTCCGAGACATCTAATCAAACTAGAAAGGTTGCTGTTTCAGACTCAGCCAACGGCAACGTCGAGATTATGAGCATTCCTGTCGAGTATAATAAGGACTATAAGTGGGACTGGCCTCTGCAGACAAACGATGACTTTGTTAAGGTCAGCAATTATCAGTTACGGTATCTCTGGTTAACATCAAAATGCTCTCAGTTCAGGTGATTGATGATACTTCGCATTTTGAAGTTGATTTGGACGCAAAAATGTTCACTCCAAAAGAGATCCAGGTAAGCAACTTGTTCAAAGAGGGATTGCGGTGATCTCTTAAATCATTTGGGATTTTTACGAAGTTTCAGGTGAAAACTATCGGTGACCTGCTGGAGATTCACATGGATCACGAAGCTCGTGGTGACGAGACTTTTAATATCTCTAGAAGCATCACAAGGTAAGTTGGCGGAGTGAAAAAATTTCGTCAGATATGTAGTCACTTATGTGGGTATGTTTGAGGGTAAGGAACAAAGCGAAATGGAAACGAAAAGAGGGGAAGTTAGAGTGGTGTGAGTGGAAGAGTATCTTCTCAGGGAGGATTGATGCTCGTGTAAGGGATCAGCGAAAGGATAAAACATGGAGAAATAAGAGTGAATCAAGAGTAAGCCGGACAATTTGAGGCTAAACATATTAACGTTCTCCACGTTTTTTCCTATTGACTCCAACTTTCATTAGTTTGCAAGCTTGTCTCTCTTATTATTATTCTTCCAGAAAGACTTCATGTCATTCTCGAAGTTGGCTTACCTAAGTGCTTTATGATAGGGAAATTTATAGCTGCGTTTAACGATAGTAGGATATTAGGCTAATCAGATCAAAAAGGAGAAAAGAGGTAGTCTTGCACAATGTGCAAGGGACCATAGAGCTTTCCGCGAAAAATATAAAGGTTGAAACGTACAAAAACAACTTCCTACCGTTGATTTTCTTATCCTACAATGATATGATTAGAGAAGGAGATAGTAGACTCCGAATCTTTTTGATATCGTCGGCCATGAAACTTCCTTCGGTACTCATTGTCACTTTTTCTGAACGTAGTTAGTAGGAATCTCAACTGTTCGAGAGTAATAAGGAAATTCTCCAATCGCAAAGTTGCATACCTATAAAGTTCCTCAAATAATGCATTTACATTTACGAAAGCATTTTGATCGATGAACATTTCTAATCATCAATTTTTCGACACATTCAATGTTAGAGGTGATACAACTTAGAAATGAACTTATCATGGGGATAATTTTGGTAGTTCCTGGACCGTTGAGGACCGGCTGTAATTAATCACGTATTTCAGGTGCTACAAATTGCCGAAGGGCGTCGACCCGAAAACGTTGAAAAGCAACCTAGACAAGAACGGAGTACTCCATATTAGCGCTATGAAAAGCTAAAGAGGTGTTGCTTCAGTGACATTGTATGTAATCTATTTATTACATTGAATGCAGTTGTCATGTTTTTTGAAAAGACCACCAGCAAGAAGATTGTGACCCAGCGTTTACTGATCTGCCGAAATTTTCAAACAACGTTTTTTTATTTGAAGGAAAATAAATTTCATTCAGAGAGCAGCAAAATTACGAGTTTATTCAACGGAGAAAATCAAAAACATTAAGGAGCAATACGACGCTTTTCGGAAAATACAATGATAGACCACGTTCTGACACAGATTTATGCCGTATCTCGTAGAACTCGCGTACGTCAACTCACGACATCACTCAGTACTACTTAAGTAGTTGTGACCGTAGTTGCTCTTACCTAGGGAACGCTGCGGCAGACAAAAGAAAAACAAAAAGTCGAAGGAACTCCCAATGCAGAATTCACATTTTGATTAGGATCAGATCAGCAGCCCAGATGTTCACGCTTTTTGAACGGTTTTACTTCACGTTCAAAAAGCGTTCAAACTTGGTCGAACTGCGAAGGATGCAGCCACAAACATCAACGTTGTATGGGGAGAAGACAGTGCATCGGAGCGAAGGGTTCGTCGCTGGTTTCAGAAGTTTATAAGTGGAGATGGGTCACCTGAAGAAGAAGAACGAGTTGGTCGACCATCGTTAGTTGATCACGATGTTTTGCTAAGAGCAGTAGAAGAAGATCGACGTCAACCTTTGAGAGAGATTGGGAAGAAGATGTGGGTGTCTCCCACACAGTCGTCGCTGCCCACCTCAAACTGCTTGAAATGGTGAAGAAGCTTGACATATGGGTGCCACACGACTTCACGGAGCAGCAGCAACTGAATNGCTTAGAGGGTTCAAGTTCGCTGTTGAGAAAAAATGATGTATTGTAAAGTGCGATGAGAAATGGATCCTGTATGATAACAGGAAGCGTTCTGCTCAGTGGGTGGGTGTGGATGAGCAAAAAATTCCCAAACCAAGTTTACACGTCACGAAGACAACGATCTCAGTTTGGTGGTACAACCACCGATTAATCCACTACGCGTTTCTTCCTCCAGGCCGAATTATCACCGCACAGTCATATTGTGATCAAATTCACAAGAAGTATACGAAACTGAAGCAAATGGAGCCAGCACTAGCCAGTCGCCACGGTCTACTGCTCTTACGCGACAATGTGCAACCGCATGTGTCACGAATTGTCTTCCAGAAGTTGAACGAGCTGCGAATCGAAGCTCTCCCTCATCCACCCTACTCACCGGACCTAACACCAACTGACTACCATTTACTAAAACATCTGGACAGCTTCTTAAAGGAACGAGTATTCAAAAATCAAGGCGACGCGGAAGCTGCCTTCCTCGAGTTTTCGGAATCCAGATCTCCGGACATTTATAAGAATGGAATAGACAGACTTGTATCACGTTGGCAAACATGTGTAGAATTGAATGGAGCTTATTATGAATAAAAATGTTCACTTTGAGATGAGTAGTAACTTTTTGAAAAATAGCTGGCGAACCGGCCAGAACGTCCCTTACAACCTAATGCAAGGTATGCTGAAGTGTTTATAGAAGAACCTTGCACACCCAGCTCAAAAAAGCAGCTTGAAGAACCTGGTGAAGAAAATTTTGTCTAACTAGCTTATGTTGAAGTTAAGAGAAGACGTCGTAGGCGACTACAGGGTTAACGTCATGAAAACGCCTACAAACAACTTGTTGAATTTTAAGAATGGACCACATTCATCTCTCTCATGCCCTTATGAGATCTACCCATAAATAAAACCAGGCGTTGTGGGAAAATCTAAAATCTAGGACAAGTGCTTAACTGCCTAGCAAAGTATTCAAAAAAGACTGGATAACATTAAATTCCATAGGTACTGTGTGTCGTGGCTTTGGCTATAGACAGGAAAAAACCATCCTAGAGACTTCAGATGCAGATTTGTCAGTGGTCAATTTGTGAACACGGTAGAAATTTTAGTTCCTCTGGTCGCGTTATTTATTGTTTGCTGAGCAAAGAGCAAAATGCTTTGCTAGAGTGTCGATATTGAAAGGCTAATTTCCGATGCTCTTCTGAGACAACGCGGTGGGACGGTGAAAAGCGAGGTGTGTGACCGTATCTTTTTTTACCCACTCCTATTTATTGTGTCAGACAGTTCTCATCAAAAGTGTTCCAAGAGTTTTACGAGAAACAAGGCATAGGACATATTCGCTCACCGCCACTCCATCCGCGATCAAAAGGACAAGCAGAGCCTTTCGTCGATACTCTGGAAAACCTTCTCTCGAATCGAAGGGAGAAGAGAATTCAGAATTCTTCGCCGGGTTTCTTAAGTGCTATCGAAGGACGCCGTCTACCACAACTTTCAAACAAGTTTCTCCAGCAGAGTTATTTCTTGGACTTCGATACGGACAACCTTGACTTTGCTGGAGAAAACAATGAAAAATGAAAAAGGACCACTGAAGACAAGAATGGAAAGGTAAATCAATCATCACCGCCGAACACGTGAAAGATCGTACCATATTTGGGAGCGAGTCTACAATCGGAACTATAGCCCTCTACAAAAAGAGTTGATTTTTGCCTACGTGAAAAATCGTTATGGACAAATATTATACGACGAACTGACGGAAAATGGACAATTGTGAAGAGGATTGCGCGAAACAAAAAAAAANAAAAAAAAACACTAGAAACACTAGCCAAATGCGGACTAGATCGAGATGGATTGCCAACGATCAAGCAAAGAAAACACTTAGTGAACCTTTCCAGCGTGAAAATCCACAAAAAATGTACAATGAAGTGCACAATGAAGAAGTGCATCGCACAAGAGATACTAATGATGAAGTTACGCATCGAAACGCACATCAATTTATCGAACGAACCGACAGAGCCGTCTATTCTACAGAGTATGTGATACACTCAACATAGGGGGAGATGTTGGGGAATGATAGCACTGTTTACTATTACTATGCTCTATCGTTGTCTGTTAAAAAGTGTTCTGCTGGGCATGGTCCATTCTTTGTATCAATTCAAATAAAGTGCTACACTAGTCGTCTCTGAAGTTACAACAAAGAGCATCATCATAAACCCTGCAATTTGTGTGCAACGCTGCAAAGCATCACAACAAAAGAAACAAACCCATAGTTGAAACATGACAAGTGAAGAACTAATAGTAGAAATAAAAAAAATGCCGGCTGAGAGAAGAATTAGGGAACAAGTACTCGCGGGCTCAAACAACCAAGCGACTGCTAATGTAATTCTTGTAGCCAATGTGAGACGATACTGAAGATTGTCACTTTCATATAACGTAGCGAACAAGGGAGCTACTCTGAGAGAAAAAATGACGTCGACTATTCAATCTAGCTTTGCTCACATCCGATTTGAAGCTACCGCCTCTGATGATAGAGGGTCTCGGAGTTAAAACCTGACTTAGATCCATGCTTGCTTTACCCTGATGAGTAATAACAAATCATTCCTTCTGCACTGCATCGACTTCCGTCTCGACAGCAATGAGGCCAAGCAGAAGTTTTTGTTTGTGATTTCGCTAGAAGGGGTCTATGGAGTCATGTATGAAATCGAAAACTCATCAAAAATTTCTTCATGGAACTGTTCTGCACCGATTCTAAAGTCTTAGTTATTCTGAATTGTGAAATTGAACATTGGTGTGCCATATTTTAGCACAGATCTCTTGTAAACGCGCAATAACACTGGAGCACTAGTCGTAGACAAGGCTCTGAACAAGTTGTACATGGGAGGCGTTGCCTTTTTCGTCATTAATCCACTATAAGAGTCAAGATTAAGACTAATACTAACGAGAAAACGAAGATCAAATGTTTATTCAACGTGCAGTATTCGACGTGCATTATGAATTTAATAATCGTGACGCTTATTGGGTTCGCCTACCATAGCTATAGCAGATTTAAGTAGTATACTTTGGCCTCGTCCTCACTTGTGACAGAATGATAGAGTTCAAGATCGTTTGCGAACGCGCAAGTTACCCTGCTCAATCACAAACATAAGGTCGTGCAAGTGAGTTTTGAAGAAGATGGGTAAAGAGCCTCATCCTGGAGAACACCGCTGTACGCTTACCTAGACAGAGAAAAGGCTGAGTTCATGCGAATAGATGATCCTTGCCCGGCGAAAACCATCTAGGAGTCGCGGATGAATTCTATCCACGCTCATTGCGCACAATGACTTCTTATGGGGGACCTTATCAGAAGCTTAACAAAAGTCTATGTACATCATATCCATGATATCGCTTCATCCAGCCACTTTGTCCAATCATTGAGAGGCTGAATTATGGAAAAACAGTGGATCTCCCTTTATAGGAATGATGCTGCCTAGATGATACGAGTCCATATTTTCCCAAATTGCCCACAATTCGCTTTTTGTAAATTTCCTCGAAAAGCCTCGAGCAAGTTGATGTTACTGTTACAGGTCTGGAGTTCGGCTTGACGTTGTGAGGTGGATTTTCTTTAGATTACTGTTTCAAAGGGTTGCAACCATCGATGTGGGATTTCTCATTCATTCGATGGTTTCCGCATTTGTGATAAGTCCATTTTGAAAATATGCTCCAGGGAAGCGATTATAGGATGAAAATTCTTTTCAATGAATGGAATCTATACAGAACCAGGTGTGAGGGAATTTGATTGTAGCGTTTGAGGAGTAGTTTGAAATTTCCTTTACGATGGAACCATACCATCATAATCCTTCATGCTCAGGAGCCTCTCTTCTAGGAAATCGTGCTGAACTGCCGAGTTGATCATCGTTCTCTCCACGGATGCATAGACTACTCTACTTTTCTCATTTTTTTTCAAAACTATCAAATGTCAAATACTGCAATAATTTGAGCCATACTCAATGCCTCTCCTGCCTAAGCCAGAAGTTCACAAGGAACTAGAGTAAATTGGAATTGAGCAATGGTTTTGCTTCGATGGGAACGAATATGATTCTCTACTCAAGATGCTTAAAGTACTCAGTGGTTCCAGAAGAGTTTTGTCACGCGGGACGATTTCTACTGATGCGCGCGAATGCCACCATCGCCCATTTATTGGTCTCATCCTCAAACTTGGGTAATAAACCCCAAAATAAGAAACTCAATGCAAGGTAATAGCAGGAGCGGAAAACCAATTAATGACAAATATAACATTATCAAGCATAATCAAAAAGGATAAAAAGAGAGCAATCAAATGATAGAAAAGCACTCAGAAATGCTGTTTGCATGTGTCAGTGTTTTATATGCTGCTTGACCATTGATATCAGATCAGAGCTGTGAAGTTTTCTCATCGCTGCTGCGAATTCTTTTCATCTCACATAATGTGCTTCTCGATCCAATTTCTGCTTACAAAAGCGCTTTTGCGATGTGCCCAAGCATGTTTGTACTTAGTTTCGACCAAGTTTACAGGATTAAGAGACCCCAGACAGTATACCATAGCCAGATAGTGTTCTATGTTCTCATAGTTGGCCATGAAAAACTTCTTTGGAGGTCACGTAATCATCGTTGTTTGCAAATTATATCAAGCATATCAAGGGTCATCAGACAAAACCAAATCCGGAATATTACAGCAAAACGTTCCCATATTGAAATATCGCTTACCAGGGAAGGATCCCAAGTCGAAGTGGCCTATTGAAATGAGACCTACACTGCTAGACGTGTTTTTGGATGCTGAGTTCAAATCTGATTTCCAAATTTGCCGAGCGTTTCTCTGAACAGAGTTATGAGGATGGTTTCAGGGAGCTTAACATGAGAAAATTTAAATTACATG
>UZAF01016291.1:44718-73103 GCA_900617895.1 Haemonchus placei | reverse complement strand
GCTCGGCAAATCTGGAAAGCAGATTTGAACTCAGCATCCAAAAACACGTCTAGCAGTGTAGGTCTCATTTCAAATGGCCACTTCGACTTGAGATCCTTCCCTGGTTAGATGCATGACAATGCACATTCTCAAAAAATGTGCTAGCCCAACCGGCAGAGCGTCGCTACAAAAAATCCGGTCAATACACGAGAAAGCGAAGTCCCTGACAGTTACCGAGGGAATCACTGAGGCAAGAAAGCGAATCACAGGTGTTATAGGAAGTTGATCTGGTTGTATACTAGACATTCAGGAATTCCGTAAGCCGCGGCAAAACGAACACTATCTAACTCCACATACATACAAGTCACAATACGGAATTTCGTAAGCATTTTGAACTGACTCGGAGTGAATAGTAACTGGAAAAAACATATATCTCACTATCAAAACAACACCACTTCTTTTTGAAATGCGAAGGCATCATATTATACAATGCGGCGAAATGTCTGCCGAACAACTGGATTCATATGAATTGTTGAGTTGAGGGGAGCTTCACTTAAAGCCAGTATCTCAGAACTCTCTTGATTGATAAGTAACGAAAGTGGAAGAAATAGATTTTTATTCACCGATCACCCTTGCAACAAAACGAGAATGCATGAAACTGAGTTCCTTAGACCTGTTATATCATTTTTAAATTGCTAATGGAACAATCCTCAGTAACGGTAGAGTCTGATACTCGACATTGATTCAGTTCCGAAATACCAGCATTAGTAGAGAGAGAATCGAGACGAATATTTCGAGCATGCACGGAAAAAGAAACTTGAAAAGTCAATCGGGAGAATCTTTCGTTTTCAACGGCCACGTTCTAATTTGGACAAAGCGGGTCTTACAGAAGGTTTTTTTCTCGAAAATATTTCAGTAAATGTCCTTAATTTACCAACAACGAAGCAGAAGACGAAATGCAAAGAGCAACCGTAAAAACAATTTTCAGAAGCCTAGCTTCGTTGGGCATGAAGTGCCTCATACAGTAGACAGCAATTAGTCGCAACCACTCGAGAGATGGTCAAGAACTTGCTTTATACAAGAAGTTCCAAACAAAACTCGATCTGACGAAAAATGAGCTCCTTTACTCAATCCTGATTATAACTACAGAACGCCTTCAGCTTCCTCATAAGATTCCGACAAAGAAATAAATCTCGAAGCTCCTAGAGGCTGAGTGGAAGTGTTACCAAAAGGCAAGACTTGTTAAATACAGCAATTTGAGATTTCAATACACTCTATTTATTGAGTACCATCTTTTACTGCTTAGACTTGTTTTCTTTGACCAATCCTTTGTTCATCGTCGAAGCTGTACTTATCTAGTCTTTCAATCTGAATAGAAAACCCAAACCCGTTTCTAATAGGCTAGGAGCGAGGGTTCGCTAACTAGCATATCGATCGCACGGTTAGAACCTACGTCGACGAGACTGAAAAGATCCATCCTGTGTTTTTCCCCCGAAGCGGAGTCAATGGGGTATTCATAACACAATTGAGAAAAATATTGTGAACCGATGCACCTGTAATGGTGGCTTGGGTAAAATACTATCCCAAACCACAAGAAAGAGCGTGTATAGTTGGTGAATGTCAAAGGTCTAGCCAATTGAATCGATCAGGTAAGCCCAGGCGAGTTTCACAATAAAAATTAGTGAGCGGCAGCAAAAGAGGTCAGTAGTAGCGGTAATAGTCAGTAGGAGTAGGATTCTGTTCGAGTCGTTATTGTGTTTTATGTTGTCTCTGATTCGACTTGATCTAGCGATTTAGGTAGTATGTCACCTAGAGACTGGTTGTATTACGTTTGACCTAGTGATTTACTCTACTGGCAACCTGCCTTAGAATTTAGCTCAACCGATTTGAAATTCGCTCAGTAATCAATTCTATCAATAAGCGGTTTATTTCTTGGGTACCTGAGCTCTTGATTTATTTGCGATGCACCATGCTGAGAATTCGTGCGTTCTCCTCTCACATCTGCTCACCTTATCGATATTATGCCATCAAGGTAATCCTGCGGTAGAGAACAACACAACTAGACTCGTAAATTGACCTCAAACTTGGGTAAGCGTACCCATAATCCAGACAAAAAACTGAGCAAAAATAACAAGGCTAACACCTAATAAATAAGTAAAAAAGAGGTCACCCGTGAGCAGAAAGATGATTGAATGATTGACGGCGAGTGCTTGCTTGACAGCCTTTCACAGTCTCGAGACCAGAGGTCAGGATGGATTGCATGCGCTATCCGTAGGTCAGAGAGCACTTGCACTTTCGACAGGAAAATTTCGTTGTCACTTGATAGCGCAAGTTTAACTAGCGTTTCGCAACACTACGATTGACTTGCCATCTCATATGTAGCCCACTCTCCTACTCTCGTTGAGCCAATCTTTATTTCTTCGTCACCGTTTCACGATCATTTTGCATGTTCCCTCGTATTGCTTAGATATATGTCTTTTCCAGATTAGCGGCGTCTTGACTCATCACATAAGCTCTTGCTCGTCGTCGTTTGTCTATCGACAATAAATTATCATTATTACTACAGTTTGGAGTTAGTTACAGTTCTGGCATATTTAAGCTCATGATATCACTTTACTCAAAAACTTTCTTGTTTTATCTCAAATCAGAACCTCGTTTCCAAAGTATTATATAAAGGTTCTGGAATTGAGTTCAACGTACCGTTAACATGACTTCATATAAACGAGTGCAGCGACAGAACACTAGTTGTAATGCCAGTATGATAACTGCAGAGCCTTTTATACTAGAGCTCTGGTGGAGAATGGAAGAGAATGGTGGCCGACTGTGAATTGATCGAGTTTGAAATGATGTTGGAGCATAATAAAAGCTCTCACCCAACGTGTAACACGCGCATTGTTCTGCCAATCTAATCTTTGAATCCCTGCCGTAAATAACGGTGCCTTCGAAACCCTTATGTTCGTCGGTTTGCGTGGTTTCCAGGGTCATCGAATTCTCCTTCTGGTTTGGGTTTTTTCGTGTATCGAGAAACTACTCAAATCGTCATCTCCATGATCCGTTGAATGAAGTTCATCTCATACTGCTTGCGTGGAGTCCAAGACTCTGAGTGGTATCTCACAGCATGAAGGACAACAGTGTCGAAAAGGTGAGCACGATGCTCCTTTCCACTATTTCCCTGATATCATAGATGCTCCTCTGTCCGTGAGTTTAATTCTACAAAGCTTTGGAGATAGGGCCCTCACTATGTTGGCTACTCGATCGTGATACAGACAGCTCGACAACCACTCTAGGATGTTTGCTCTGCACAGAGTGAAAAGAGCATCGAGAACCTGCCCGTTCTACATGAACACTTTCTTCGTAGGTTGAGTGGCCAACCACCATTTCTACAAGAGATCATTCGGCGCTCGATATTCGGCATTACGCAAAGATTTCTGCAAAGTGGACATAAATGACCGCCGTCAATGACGCATGGTTTTTTTTCGGACGGAGGATTGGATTTTCCGGGTGAGATGGTATCGCCCTGCCGAACCCTTCTCTTCACGTTGGCAATGACTGTAAAATAAAGGGATCGAAAAACCACTATTCGCGAAGCTCCCTTACACTCATTCTGTAAGAACTTTTGTTGCCTTAAGCGTCCAATAAGGCGTCTGTACAGACGTTTCCAAAGGCAAAGAATGTAAGACATAACAGCATCCTGTACTCTCTCGATATTTGGATCTTGCAACAGTGTGGAAGCTCAAGGATCTTGTTCTTGGAGCACGATGTCGTACACAAGGAAATCCTGGGGATTATCTTATCAAAGTCAAGTTCTGGATGTCTACTATATGAGCTAAGCTAGACCTACTCCTTATGAAATCTAAAAATTGACAGGTTCACCACTCTGTCGTCAAAAATTTACTTCATTTTGACATCCACATTGCTCTCGCTAGCGGTTTCGATGCCTCTTTGTCTCACCATCAGAGCAAAAATTATGTCAACCCTTTCTTTGCAAATTAGAAGCGCAGTTGATTCATCGAAAACGGTCTCACTAAGAAAAAAGGATAAAGTTTTGGGGCGCTAGTCGATCCTGTCAGAGGGATGCGCCCACGCATTCGACATCTATTCAGAATTTTAGTAGTCTATTGAATGCTTATTTGGCTCATACAATGAAGTGCGGTGGCTAGACGATGTACAAGTCAATGCTTTCATCCTCCCATACAAGTCCAGTACCAATTAATCTACCCCGGATGGATGGAATGTTTGGTTGGCTTATACGGATATGGACCCAGGATTCGAATCCGTGACCATGCGTGTGTGAAGTGCCCCACTTGCCACTACATACACCACCTCTGCCTTAACCTTCCACTTAATTCGAATACCTACGTCCTCATACTGTTACTGATTTTTTGAAGTGTAACCCTTCTTTTTAAACACTACCAGTTTATACTCGACAGCAGCAATTGCAGCACCGCNCCGGATGGATGGAATGTTTGGTTGGCTTATACGGATATGGACCCAGGATTCGAATCCGTGACCATGCGTGTGTGAAGTGCCCCACTTGCCACTACATACACCACCTCTGCCTTAACCTTCCACTTAATTACTTCGAATACCTACGTCCTCATACTGTTACTGATTTTTTGAAGTGTAACCCTGTTTTTTAAACGCTACCAGTTTATACTCGACAGCAGCAATTGCAGCACCGCTATTGAAGGAATATTATCGTAGAAACTGTTCTCTTGAGGAGTTAGAAATGATGTTTTGGGCTCTGAGCTCATTAATTTACTTCATTTTACGGAAGAAAAAAAGCGGATAGATATCATTGTTGAATGTTTACAACTGCTGTGTTTACCATTTGCTTCATCTTACAGTGCAATGGATTACATTGATATCACTGCAAAATTTACAATGAGGAAAATATATGAAGACGCTATTTTTACTCCCCGTCTATCATTGCCACCAACCTGACTATCGTCTTCGGCCATAGAAAGCACATGGCATTGCCATAAAACATGGTGTGGCGCCTTCATATGGCGGGACCCGTCCGTTTCGAGAAGCCGCTGCTTGCTGGGAAACATCGGGTTAAGGATCCTTTCTTGTAATCACGTGTAGACTCTACAGAAAGGCATTCCATTAGGTAACTGCAAGCGGTGCCAGGACTCTTTGAAGTATTTTCTTGATTAGGTAACAGCATTAGGTAGCACTATTTCGGCATTCCTCGCTCCACTCTTCCAGAACATGTACGGTATTCTTCAAACTTCTATGCACCAGTCGGTGGTTTTGCGACCACCACAGAGAACGGCTTTGAAGCTATGGCCATTGTTGCTCGACTTGCAGCAAGCGCATCTCGTTTCCTGCACTGCACAGAAAACATTTCGTTGACACTCCAGAGCTTCTTCTAATTTGTACGAGCGTCCCCTTGATGTACCAACATTTAGCGCCGCAACGCGAGTCTTCCGTGAGCATGCGGGACTTTTGGACTTACCTAGTTACTCCCGATGTCGTCCTTGCATCAGAGACCCTGGCTTCCTTTTCACACTAACCGGGCCTTGCGAGTGCGCATCGGCTCCAGCGGACGACGTAGCATTGCATCGAGATTTATAAAGTGACATTAACATTTTTATGTGACATGGGTGTTGGTAGGCTGGCCTGTCGCTTGCATCCGATGCCCGCGATCAGCTCAGCCCTTAGGGTGAGCGGTTCCCCTTGGAGGAACGAACATCACCACACGAGTGCGACTCATTGAGTTATAGCACTGCCAGTTTGGAAATCATATACTAGAGATCATGTGCAGTGTTGCGTGAGATGGTGAGAAACTCGATCAATTCACTCCCGGTCAACATTCCCTTCCAGTCTCTGCCAGAGCTTTAGTACTATGCGGTCGATATCAGCAGCAATTCTGATCTTTATTCATGGGAACTCACAAGCTGTCGGCAAGATTCTCCGGAACTCGAGTTCTGCTTATGTACAACATCCTCCTCCTGAAGCTCAATCAGGTGCCAAAGCTTCCACCCAATCACTTCCAGGCCCATTCTCGGGAGATTCCTGACCCTTTGGTGTGGTTTCTCTGGGAGCTTCTTCTAAGGCGGATCGTTTCTACGGTCCAAAGTTCCCCATTTTAGTCTGGCTAGACTTATTTTGCAAGAGAGTCCATAAAAACCTCTGCTCAGCCCCTAAGGATTGGCTTCTGCATGATGTCTTCTCTTACTGCTTGTGTCAGCGCAGGTCCGGACATGGCTGCGTGTGAGCAGGAATGAATGTCGTCCGATCTTCTGCAAGAAATATGATGTAATGGATCCAACAGGAAGTAGCCGGTAAAACGGCCAAAGTTACAAAAGCAAGGCCTAAATGTGTGGCGAATTGGATTATTTCTGTCCTCCCTTGGATACAGCTTTCTATGGATATTACCAGTATTCTAAATACCATCAAATGCAGCGTCCGTCAACACTCACGTATGAAGCACTCTAACAAGATGTACTTCTCCATACTGTCTCTGAAACGATTTTTTGGACACTGAGTTCATTATTTATATCATCTTACAACGGAATACTACACTGATATCATTGCAGAGGGTCTATAATGAACAACATTTGGACTGTCTTCTCGTCTTGTGGTTTTCTGCTGTCGAAAAATCTACGAGGCATCCAGGGTTCAGAGTTGGCTGGCGGTTGCCATTCATCTTCAGCTCTTTTAGATCTTATTTCGTTGTGCGGAAGGTCATCAGTCGCTGAAGGTGCTTGTGGTGCCGCAAGGCACCTTAGTTCAGTTTGATGATCAGGTAGCAGCACTACTCCAGCATTACTCTGAAATAGTAATATTTCCGAGTCTATGTATTCCCCCACGCATTTTTACTATTAGGTTGTAAGGAAAGTTCTGCCCGTTCCCACGCACGCGCCATATGAATTCAAATTCTGGCGGTTGTCCATTCAAACTAATTGACATATGTACTGTGCTTCTTAGGAAGTCAACAGTTGCTCTTTCTCTCATAGCGCTTCCCTCGGACTCTGTGAGGTTTCAGAATCCTTAGAAGGTTTTTTTTACAGAATGGATAAGAGTGCTTTTCGAACGGGTCGAACTGCGAAGGAGGCAGCCACAAACATCAACTTGCATAAAGAGATGGCACTGCATCGGAGCGAGCGGTTCATCGCAGGTTTCAAAAGTTTAGAAGTGGAGACCAGTCACTGGAAGACGAAGAGCGAGCTAAGAGTAGTAGAAGAGATCAACATCAACTTTTAAGAGAGAATGCCAAGATAACGGGTGTCTTCCACACAGTCGTCGCTGCCCAATTCAAGCAGCTTGGAATAGTGAAGAAGCTTGACACGTGGGACAATTGAAGAGCTTAGAGGTTTCAAGTTCGCTGTTGAGAAGAAATGACGTTGAGCCTTTTCTCCATCGTATTGTAACGTGTGATGATAAATGGATTTGTATGGTAACAGTAAACGTTCTCCTCAGTGGGCAAGTGTGGATGAGATTCCAAAAACCTTTCCCAAACCAAGTTACACGTCAAGAAGACAATGGTCACAGTTTGGTGCTCCAGCCGTGGATTGATCCACTACGCGTTTCTTCCTCCAAGTCAAACCATCACCGCACAGTCCTATTGTGATCAAATTCACGAGATGTACACGAAACTGGGGCAAATGCAGCCAGCACTAGTCAGTCGCCACGGTCAACTGCTCTTGCACGACAATGCACCACATGTGTCACAAATTGTCTTCCAGGAGTTGATCGAGCTGCGAATCGAAGTTCTCCTTCATCCGCCGTACTCACCAGACCTGTCACTGATTGACTACCATTTATTCAAACATCTGGGCAACTTCTTGAGGATCGAGTATCCAAAATCATGGCGACGTGGAAGCTGCCTTTCTCGAGTTCTTGGAATCCAGATCTCCGGACTTTCACAAGAATGGGTTAGACAGAATTGTACCACGTTGGCAAAAATATGTAGAATTGAATGGAGCTTATTATGAATAAAAATGTTCACTTTGAGATGAGTAGTAACTTTTTGAAAGTTAGCTGACAAAACGGTCAGAACTTTCCCTACAACCTAATACAAGGTATGCTGAAGTGTTTATAGAAGAACCTTGCACACCCAGCTCAAAAAAGCAGCTTGAAGAACCTGGTGAAGAAAATTTTGTCTAACTAGCTTATGTTGAAGTTAAGAGAAGACGTCGTAGGCGACTACAAGGTTAACGTCATGAAAACACCTGCAAACAACTTGTTGAATTTCAAGAATGGACCACATTCATCTCTCTCAGCTTAATGGAGTAGAGTGAGTGCTGCGGAGTGAAGTGTGTAATGTGGAGTGAAGTGGAGACTTCAAAACTGTGTATCGTGTTATGTATGTAGGTCTGTACAAAAATCAGAGGTGGTAATGTATTTGGGAGACCACCGCTTTTTCAACATTAAGCGCTATCGATAATGCTGAATGCTTCCGCCTCAGCACCACTCCCCACCCAATAGTGTATTTCTCTACTTGCACGCATTTAATATCGCACACTTTGCCTTTCGAATTCTGAATTCGATCTATATACAGACGATGGTGAAGTGGTGAAATAATAGATCATTTCTTGCTCTTCGGTCGCCACTTTGCTGGAACTCCTCACTCGCATTTCCCTCACCGCATAAAACAAGCCTTTTCGCTGGAACTCCTCACTCGCATTCTCTTCACCGCAAAAAAAACGCTGCGCAAGGTAAAGCTAACTCTAATAAGCTGAAATTTGGCAAATAACGGTGACAGCATATTTTTCGATCACTTTTCTTAACTACTCTTATTCTTCATGATTTTTCCTCAGCTCAAACGAGATCGATCATGAAACGCAACTGAATTTGATCTCATAGACGCAACTATAATACTATTCCATGTTCCGGTAACTCGACAGGCCATGGGGAGCACTATTTCTTTCGAATGGTTCAGCCATAAAAAACTCCCACACCGGCTTATCTTTCCCCATACTAGGAAATTCTTCTCAGGTTTTTACCCTGTTACTAATACTTACTTCGCACTAGTCCTTTTTTTCTTCAGTGACGCCTCTGATCCTTCACTGACACCTTTGATCATTTATGAGGAGATGTGGTACTCTGCACTTTTTTTCAAGCACTGGTATGCAATAAATCATCAATAATTTAGAGAGAGAATAAGGTTGATAATTAATACGGGCTTGGTAAAGATGAGATACGCAGCAAATGTGGCAGATGGCTTCAGAGAAGCTGATGCATTACATGTCATGCGATTTGGAAATGACCTTTGTATCTGATAGTGGATATTTACTAGCAATATTTTTTCGACGGTCAAAACAATATCTGAGCTGAGGCGGGTCGAAAGATCAGGCTGGTAAAGAGCGTTGATGAACCGTGGAAGGATGGATGGCGAGCGTATAACGGTTCTTATCACTGCACAGGTTAGGAATTCACAGTAAGTTGTACCTGTGCCCTTTGGTCTTCTTCCGGGAAGCAAAACACTGGCCAAGGAAGCAACGGGCAGAGCGAAATTTAGCAGCATGAGTCGGTTTGTTTGAGGTTGGCTACCTTGGCAACTAGGATGGAAGCTCAGAATGTAACATTGTGGTGCTTACGCGGCATCGCGTCACTTGATCACGTTGGATCTAGGAGCTCCATGTGGAAGAGGAGAAATCAAAGGCAACACCGGAAAAGGCTCTCAGTGTGTGAGGGTATTCTGTGATTGGTTATTGATTGATCTTTCCATCGGTAACATACCTGTATCTTCTGGGTATCATCGTCCTCATCAAAAAGCTGAACTTTTGGTACTCCATCACTATACATTTCCTATGCCAAAAGGATGTATTCAATTGGTGTACATTTGTACTTGCATGCTGTATTGGAAGAATTGCAGAATAAGAAATTTATTTTTAATAAACGATCCCAATATCTTAACGGCGAGTTCCATCCTCGAAGAAGACACCTCCATCGAGGGCACAGTATTTGGGACAGATTCCGCGTTCTCCAGGTGTTCCTGGTGTTCCTCTGTCTCCTGGAGTTCCAGGGTTTCCATCTGGTCCAGGCTGTCCAGGGGGTCCAGGAGGTCCCTTGGGTCCAGGCTGTCCTGAATTTTCGTGTTACAAAATACGGAAAGATATGAAAGATATTACACAATTACCTGGTGTTCCTACGTTTCCAGGCTGTTCATTGGGTCCGGGTGGACCACGTGGTCCAGGAGGGCCAGCTGGTCCTGGGGCTCCAGGAGTGGCAGGGACAGAGGTTGCGGGGTTTCCAGGCTGACCTGGAGCTCCCGGGCTTCCGGGGTTTCCGCTGGGTCCTGGTGGTCCCTTGGGTCCGGGTGTGCCTGGACCTCCTGGAGCTCCGGGTCCTCCTGGGTTTCCGTCACGTCCAGCATCACCAGGCTATCCTGGGGCTCCTGGTGGTCCAGGTGGCCCAGCTGGGCAGGGCCTGCATGGAGGAGGAGTATATTGTGGGCATGGCTGTGTTGGTGGCTGTCTTCCTGCGTTTCCTGGCTGGCCGGCAGGTCCAGCAGCTCCACCGGAGCAGCAGCGAGTGCAATCGTTGCCGTATGCCTGACGGGCAGTACGATTGGAGGGAGCCTACATAGTGCTCACCTCAGACCAGATGTCACGTGCGGAAGTCTGAAAATGCATAATAAGAAGTACTTAGAGACAGAGAACAAAAACGTGAAAAAAACCTTACACGGCAGTAGTTAAGCTCCGAGTGCATAGTGCGTTGCACATGGTGCACGTAGTTGTACACCATTGGCAGTGTGGTGGCAGCACCAAGAATCGCCACGACCGAGAATGCGACCGCCGAATAGGCTACGAAAGGTAGGCTTTGCAGCGCTGCTGAAACTCGAGGTCCATGTCGACTGTTGGTGTCCATTAGCCCAGCGCTTGCGGTTTTATATGGGAGTCAAATCTGTGCCAACCTTGCCTCGCGTTTTTCAGTTTCCGCTTGCATCACAGGTTTTACACATTATATATTTACACATATCTGATATGGTAACCTTCTTCTTTACAGAGAACACCAACCAGGAACAGATTTGTGTTCTCCTAACAGAGGTCTGAAAGGAGATTTCCTTTGATTAGTTCCTGACTAAAATTTTTTTACAAAATTCTCATGGGAACCATCTAAAACCCGAACTACGAAACCCGAACTACGAACAGGGGAGGCGAATCCTAACCTCACGGTGGTTGATTCGCATAATCTTTTGAGAAAAAAAAACTCAGAATTTTGAAAGGGTTGACTCTTCATAAAATTAGGATTCGCAGGTGTAGGGTTCATCAGCACAGAAAGTAGTCATCGAGTATTTACCCATGGCATCTATGAAGATGTCAGTGGTTGTCATTACGAAAAAACTCAGAACCCGCCAAAAAACTCATAGTTTGGCATGTACCGCTCCAAAACTACAAGTGATGGCCGGGTGCAACAAAAAAAAAGATGACTAGCGAATAGCGGAGGGCATTTTGTTCTTACTTACTATTTACCTATAGTTGTGGAGAATGAAGTCATATTGGGGTTTTTCAGTATAATGCTACAGTACAAAAGGCTTGCGACGCGGTTCACTAATTACTATTCCTCAAAAACACGTAAGTCATCCCGATCAACGGACAAACAACCGTTCAAATCGATCACGTCAACCAGTTTTTGTTCTTTCTCACTGCGTTGCGGCGTCAGCGATAGCGTTGTTCAAACCGTCGTTTCGATACATTCCTTCTAATCGATCTCTTTTCAAGATTTGCTAGTCTTTGATCTGGTTTTCTCCAGTGTCACATTTCTTTTCAGTATTTGGGAAACTGTGAGTTCTCAATACTTGCCAGAAGTAAAATGCTAATACACTGACTTATAGGTGGGACGAAGCTCTGCGCATTGTAATGTAATCTGTGGTAATATAATATTTCTGAATTCCCCCCACAAAGCCCTGGCGGATCCAACAAACCTTTGGAGAACCGACATGTACCTGCAAAGTATTGCCTGAGGTGGGCGCCATCATACTGTTGAGTAAGGATAAGGATAAAGCCTTTTGGCATTAATCAATCCCGTCTGAAGGATGCGCCCCCGCATTTGACTTTCATTCAGAATCGAAGAGGCGGATTGAATGCGTAGTGGCCTATACAATGACTTGCGGTGGCCAGCTCATGTATTACAGTATAAGTCAGTGCTTTTATCCACCCAGACGAGTCTGGTACCAATTCACCGACCCCGGAGGGACGAAAGGCTTGCCTGGCCTAGGCGGATATCGATTGCATTTTGATTGCATTTTTGAAACCCCATTTTTTAGGTGATATTTTCCATTGTTTGTAGTACTCCTGATGCGACTGTTGGCTACGAAACTTGGATCAACCAAAACTTTTCCTCTCGCGAAACAACTTGTGTGCTTGTAAATTAGTTAATTTCAAACAGTAGTTTCAGCGCTTTTGACAAGCAATGCTCAGTGATATTGAAAACACTGTTTCGATTTTCAACCTAAGCTTCAGACGCCTTTCGAATTACCATTACTTCGAAGTACCCTCTGAATCATGACCTCTTTGGAATGACAAAAGCTAGATGTGACATGAGACGACCATGGAATTACTCATATGTGCAATGACTCATAGAGATTGGCCGATGAGCAACATCAAGACTCCCAGACGAATAGATTTCAGTCAACTAGCTTCGTAGGGAATGCATGCCTGATAGTGCCCAATTTAAAACTACTTCACCTCTACCTTTCTATCCCCCCACTGCTAATGTTCACTTATTGGTTGTTTGTTTCAATATCATCCTTTAGGGCAGAAGCAGAGCAATAGCACACGATGCACTATCACACACGCATTGCGCGGGGATTGAATCTCTGATCAATACTCGCCCAGGCGTATCAGGCTTCACAATAATACCAAAATAATAATACCAAAAATAACGCTGCAGTAAAAGTGTGCCCGAAAATCTTAGTAGGGCGCTGTAAGCGTTAACTTCCGATTTCTTCTTTATCGCTTCTGAACTTTATTGCTTTTTTTCACTGATCATTTTCGCACTTTCTGTCAAGTGAGTAGCGATCAATATATTTGTTTTTGCATTCTTGAATGATTAGCTGCCTGTAGTGTCAGGCGGAATCGAAGTAAATAATCTAGGGAACGTGGCCGTGGCCGGGAACAGTGTGAATGTGTTCATTGCTGACTCATATGTGACAGCTTTGCGATCGTAGGCGAGCAGTATCTATTGCAGAATGATCCTTGTAGAGAATCACTGGTGTCTGAGTCCTTTTATTTTGGTACAGCCACCTTTCTCCTTGTGTCAAAGAAGCAATTATACTTTCCACGACCAAGTATTCAGTGGTTTCCTTTTGGAATGTTCTTTTAATCCGTCACCACAAGAGAAATATACGCTCAATGGTAGACATGAATCATTGCATTACCATAACTGCGATTACTCACCCCATTTGAGAGGGAACGGGAACTTTGTGTGATCAACCTTCGCCCTCTTCCTCTCACTGCTGATACCCATTCATGTTTTTTGCTTTTGTATTTATTGTCTCATCCATTTATTCTACACCGCTGATAGGAATCGCTGTGGTTTACATCGTTTCTCCAATATGGTTCAACTTTAAGTCATCTGCTGGTGGCTGCTTGTTCACCTTCTGAAAAAGTCATCCGAGAGGATTAAGCCCAGCTAGCTCAATAAATCAGTTGTCGCTGAGAAGCTGTCAAAATCTTCTCTTGTTTTTATTCTAGAACCTAGCGCTTGTAAACTTGCTCTAAATAGTACTCCCTTGGTTCGCAAAACTTCACTAGGATCTTCCCAGATCTCTGGAGATAGGAAATGAAATAGATGAGAATAGCAGCTCAACGCTCTAATAAACATTGTCATGATTTAATGAGCTGATTACATTTGATCTCACAAATTAGAACTCACATATTTCTGAATCGTTAGAACAGCTCTAGCGAAATAGAAACAGTAATTGAGGAGTTCATCGACTCATGCCAGAGGGCCATCAGTTTGTCAAAGAGTCAATCAACGCCGTGAGAGCGTTGTTTGCTGTTTGCTTGTGGTCTCTAAAACTTAGCGCTGGTGAACTTGTTTTGAATAGTACTCCTCCGGGTTGCTATACTGAAGTCTCTTCTTTGCTTGCATTGGACCCGCTTAAAACTTCAATGTCCTTCGTTCACTGGAAGGCTTTTAATGCTCATTGGTGTATAAATAATTAGATAAAAAATATAAGGGAGCGAAATCGGCAGAATTTCATGGAACCTATCATGAATCTCGTAATTCCGCTTTGATGCACCTCGTTATCGATGGATCAAGGTCACACCTCTCGTCGAACGAGCTAAGCAGCCGAGCAGCCAAGGAGGTTGCACAGTACATATCAGTTACAGCATGTCACCTCGAGGAATCTCAGTGAGGTGGCAACCCTATGAAAGTGTCCTACAGCCAACATCCGTCTTAATTTCGAGAATAACAAAAGCTTGTGTATATTTCTTGCTTAATCCAAGGTTCCTGTGATAATCCAAGCACCACTTAATCCGAGCATAAAGGAACAGGCATCTTTTCCATGAGGTGCACGATCCTTACCTATGTACAGCTATCGCTGCATTCCTTATAATGGATTGGGCTGCGGTGGAAGCCAGAGAGTAAAAACTCTCTTCGAAGCGGATCAATGCTTCAAGATTAACAAGGACTACGGATGGAAGTGCACTGCGGCATCGAAGAATAGACGTTCATTTTGCCCAGCTTACAAGGGACACGCAATCTAAAACTAGGGTAACAAAAAGGTGTCCAGCCCTATCTTCACTGGATAATGGTCCTCCTTTTTGACCAAAGTCATTTCGTGGGAAAGAAGATTTGCATAGCGGTTGCCCTTCTAGCAGAGTTGGAAGTGGATGCTGACAGATTGCAAAAAAATTTATTCGCTCTGCACGGGTATTGTCTCACCAGCAAATGTCAAGTTCTCCTAAGCAGCTCACGGCAGTAGGCCCAGTATTCAAAGAAAGAAAACGTCTGTAGAGCATTGTCACCTATTTGAATCTATATTTAGTTCGCTGTCTGATAAGCAGCTCCCAAAATATTAATGGAAAGGTCTGGAATAATCACAAAAAAATTAATTCCCTTTATGTAACTGAAAGTTCTCTGGTAACTGATCCCCCCTTTGAAAACACTCGACGAAGTTATTCATATTAGGCAAAAATTCAACCTAACTGTGTTCGGTTGCTAAGCTGTCGGATGGTCCGGGAAACGTACCTGATGTCCGCGAGATAATCAAAGAACCACTATGCAAAGGCAGACTCCCTAGCTGAAGCTTTCTCATGGTCAGTCGTAATACTCAAAACTTTACAGCCACGTCAAATGTGTATTGCTGTTCCATGCGTAACAGCTGAAATCAAACTTCAAGTAGAAGCGGATATCATCTGAGTTGTTCTGATACAGATATAGCATTCACTTTTTAGTGAAATACACGGAAATGCTTGCGTGATCCTTAGTTATTTCGACAGTTGGATGAAAGAGACTTTGTTGACATCATTCGACTACCATCGATCGCTTCCCTTCCAATTCCACCCAAAAGAAGCCCATTTCTTGTGCTTGCTCCATTCTAGCCACCAGTCAAACGTTATTCACCGTGAACAGTTCCTCCCAAAATGGGCGAAGTAGCTTGTGGGAGGACTCATCATGGAAAAGTGTCCCATTGTCCACTTGCGAATCATTTAAGCAATCCCATAAGTTGTGGCGGAAAAATGTCTGCAAAAGAATGAATAAAAAATAAAATCGGGCTTGAATTCAACTGAAGTTAAGAGTAATCTCCTCTATTCGAAATTTCCATTCCATCGCGCAATCTTCCTGTCTTTCCACTACATTGATCATCGGGCTTATGCCGATATTCATATTACATCACAACTGGTCTAAGCAGTTCGTTCATATTTTTGACTCCACTTTCCCGAAGCATTATCTGGTATTTGTCAGATGTGGGCTGTTGAGTTATGAAAGTGAGGGTGGGAAAACAGCTGATTTCTCACAATATGCTAGAATGTAGATAAATCTTACCCACATTTGATTTCACTCGTTATCCAATTCGGGTTTTGGGATGCACCCCGGCATTCTACTTCTATCCAGCCAAAGTCATACATAGAGGTGTTTTGTGTTGTCATAGAGATGTGACCTATAGAATGCCAGTCGAAGTACAAATCAGTGCTTACAACTATCGGGCACTGATTATCCAAAAACGGAGGGGTTTCCATTTAATATTTGGTACATATTAGAGAATGGCAGAATGAAAATCAGTGCTCTATACTTCCAAAGCCTACGATGTATGTGTAGTCGTTTGCTTTTTTCCGTGGAAAGTATTAGTTCTTCAATGGCCCAATCGCTTCCTTCCGTTGCTTCTCCCCACGAGAAGCACATGTACAGCCTCTTACAAAATCGACCTGTCTGTGTAACCGATGTGATGTGTCAAGAATGCTTTCAGTGGTACTCAGTGACATTGCCGACGAATGGTAACTTGAATAAGTATTCGATGCTTCTGTACCGAGCGATTTTTTTTTATAAAACTATTATCTCGTCTGGACTTGACAAACATCTAAGAGCATTTCTGGATTTTCTAAAAAATTACCCATCACGCTTGTCCCAGGTCTTAACAACTGCAACTAAGATAAATGATTTCCAAAAAGAGTCTGAAGTTCGACAAACCTCTTACAGAGATATGATAGTGAGAAATGGCACGCGTGGCCACGGGACCAATTCACGAAGTTTGCGCCACCGTAAAGTCTCAACCGCTCCATTGTTTCCAAATTTGAGCGAGTGCTCATCTTGTAAAATTGACGTGAGTAGCCCGATTATGGAGTTCTAGCCATGTTTGATTTTCGTTGGTCTAAGTTTGAGTTTGTTAAGAATCGGCATGCGCGGAGTGTAGCGATGACGCTCCTAAAATTTCGAAATGTTTGTGTAGACGTTGGAACGTCAGGCAAATATAGGTTCCACCATTGAAATACCAATTTGGCACGGAAGCAACCAGTACTAAGAAGACAGCAATAGCTCAGGCTCCAAATAAATTGAGCGTGGGGATAACTTCAATGTCAATGATAGTCATCCTTATTTCTGTGAGTATTCCCCAATAAATAAGCAGCTTGTTGGTGTAATAAATTTTGTTGCTGTTTATATCGTGGGCCGATACATTTTCATGCATCCTTTACCAGCCTCTACCATTAGCCACTTCGATCTCCGGTGCACATAGGTGGTCCAACCCGCACAACATTATCCTGCGCGGTTCCTTCTTTTTCAAAGGGAGGTGTGCCAATTTCAGCGCAAATACACTGTGAACACCTGACAGTCCCTATCATTTTCTGCCGTTCACCACTCATGCCTTCATTACACTCCCGATTTACCATGACAGAGCGAACGCTCTGTTAAGGTATTAAGCACCGCAACAGGCCTATGAAGTTTCACTTCTAGCGCTTTTTATCAACCTTTGCCATATTAATTTGTTATGTACTTCGCTATTTTTCATCCGAGATCTATCACATGGCACACCTGAGTACCAAGAATCCACTTTCACTGCTAATGCAAATGACGTGACATTTTCATTTGCGGACAATTTAATCTGTGAATGTTGCCTTCTATACTTCTTATCATTCTTTTTCAAAGTGATCGCTTTGGGCCATCCTCCACTTATATCTCTATTCCATCTAACAACAAGATATCTCGCCCACTGAATTTGACATTTCTTTGCAGAAATAGATCAGAATCACCACGTCGTCTTTATTCTAATGCCAGTTACCAGTTCTTAGCAAATGCTGTATTTCTCCAATTCCATTTAATGTCCGTCGTCTCAATGTCGGTGCATAAGGCACTGTATTTATAAGAACTTACTGCTGATGCGAATGACATCAGGAATCCCATGAATCCTGCTTTCCAGCGCTCAATCAGACTTTCCCAGCTGTGGACACCACATGTTGTCCACCAACCATGTCCCTTTCACCATTCTGCATGTTCATGCAATTGCGGAGGAGAGTTTCACATTGAAAATCTGTAGCCCCACCTAGCATTCCTTCAGTAAACTTTCAACATCACATGGATTCAGAAGGTGGAACTGAGGGAGAGCAGAGGAGAGATGATCAATCGACCAAAATGAAGCAAAATATAGGGACATGCACGATTTTCTGAAGCAGAGTCGGAGATGGCACATCATGCTAATATTAATATTCTGAAAACCATCATTTCAACATCAAGTACATAGAGCTTAGGTTTCAATATCTAAGTAGGTTATCTATGTTGTAAACATGAATGCTTGAAATAAATAGAAACTCCTTGGAAAAATCATAAAAACACTCAGATGGAAGCGAACTCCAGTTGATTACCGTCCCGTCTGATCTCATGTTTTTAGTTGATCTGAATCCGACTTGTGCCCGTCATGTCCTTTCAACCAACATGAATCGAATTGAGTTGTCATTTGAATTCTGTATCACGATGTATTAATCAATGTACAGGATCTTTTACTCTTTTCTGGGGTCGAGCAGGCCTGTGTCTGATCTTTCGTCAGTTTTTGCAGTCTCCAAAGGTAATACAGCTCATGCGCTGGTTGCTGGATATGCCCGTGGTACCAACTTCGCATGAAACTTTTCGAGCCGTTACACTTACCTTGTAGAAGCACTCATGTCGCTTTTTGGAAGATCAACATGGAGCTTGAGCACGATCTCCAGTACTAAGGAAAATTGCTATAGCGGCCAATTAAAAAGTTTTCTTTTTTGTCAAATTGTCGATTGACTTGCAGTATTGATAATTTTGATGACATCATTGTAAGGGGTCCCAGGCACTCAGGCAGTACATGTCTGGCAAATTTTCAGATGCAACAGGATAGCAGAGCCAATTATTGAGACTTGTTGACCAGACCTATTCGGTTCTCTTACCCACTTCCTACGGAAAAAATCTTGAACTCAAATAGATGGACTAAGAATCAGCATCCAGTTATTCTTGGACCTGAAGACAGCGGGGTGCTTCAGGGGAATCATCTAAGAATCACAAGAGCACTGGCAACATGAGAGAAAAAAATAAACAAAAGGAAAATGACTCAATCTGTCCAGAACACATGTAACAAGCTTGTAGGATCTTTTCGGTTTTTCTGCTACTCTCTCATGTAAAAATGCTTTTTGAGAGTTTTGATCTTTTCAACCTTGTCATTCGATTCATTCCCACGTACTATGCAATCAGATCATTTTCTTTAGGATGTGGTTGCTTCTGTTTTTGATGGTAGCACTGGCTGCGGCACAACAATGGGACGCGTCGAAGTATCCGAATCCAAGGAAAGGTGGATTCAAACAGTGTAACATGAAATCAGCGAGCAGCGTTTGTGATCCAGACGAGGTCTGTTTATTGCCCCCCTTTAATTTCAATGTAACATGAAAGAATAAGAATAAGGCATGATGTTAAAGTGGATTATTAGGAAAGTGAAAACTGGTATTCTTTCTAGAGAATTCAAACGTGCATTGATATTTTCATTAGAAACATACGGCTTCCATGCTTCAGAGCTTCTTCATTGCTTCCCATCCCAAACCTCCTACACAAATAATGTACAGCAGTCTCATATCCTCAACTGTCCGAAAAATTTTTGTAATGACTCTCTTCTTTTTTGACCCTCTTTTTATGATATATGATGTTTTCTTCCAACAATATTGTAGTGAAAATCAGAGATAGGGATAAGTGATCGGTTAGGAGTGTAGACTCGTGTGTGCGCTAGGAAAAGGCCGCGAGTTCGATTCATAACGAGGCAGAACTACACCCTGCAGAAATGTTGACGATACCAGCGTCAAGCCCAGGTTGAAAGGCCAGCTGACGGAGATGCCTTGTCACAACAAACATATCTCAGAGACGCATAGGAATCTGTGTTATTACAATGACGTTATCCGAAGGTGTCACGCAGAACCCTTGCCCGAGTTGTGTCGTCAGTATGCAAGATTTACCAAGGAGTGAACGAAATCGGCCGAAGAAATTAGTAGAGAGGAACCCTGAAAATAGGTCACTCACTGGGAAGTCCCTAGAGGTTGTTGATCTTATGAAACGGGTATACATATATCCAGGTCTTACGCCTCAACGAAACACCTTGAAAGAGGCAAGGCTAAGGAAGCTGGGTTATTTGTTTAGCTCTCCTTCAATGGTTGAGAAAGAAAACGAAATGGCTTAACTCTAGCCGCGACGGATTTTTTCAAGAACTTGGATTTCTTAAACAACAGGATCACTGGTGGAATGGGAGACGGGCGTTAGAAACGATTTTGGCTAATCGATTCGCCGCACGCGGCTATCGCGGGCAATTCACTCGACGTTATTACAGCTCTAGCGTTCTTCATACAGCTCAGTCGATATGCGATCATTATTTTATGCATACTTTTACTACTAGTACTTTTGTTCTTGAATTTCTTACTTACTGCTGTATCCTGTTACATTCCTTCGCGCGCGACGCCCCGCTCACCGGCGACGCGACCATTTCGTTCCTAACGCACCACACCCCTGGTGGAATCATAGTTGTCAGGATAGACACGAAAGAGGAGTACTGGAGAATAATATTTGTGTACGCATGACAAGCCAGTTTTCAGAATACGAACAGGATTTCTATCTAAGCTTTGACGATGCTGTTTACCTAATTCCGGAACGAGATCATTCCACCGTAGCGAGGACCTGAATGTCTAAGCCTCTTGATAGTACACGGAGGTAAGAGAATAGAGCGAAAGCAAGGGAGTGAAGGTCTTCTAGTTGGCTACAGTCTTAGTTCCATCTATATGCAACCCCTTCTTTGTAGCAGTGGACAAGGACAAACGGAAAAAAAACTTGTATTTGTTAGAACCTCGGCCCTCAAAACTGCTAAGGCTACTAAGGTAGGCGAGGGACAGTGGCACTTTTTTCCCTAATTTCATAGCTTTGGAAACCCATACTGCGCGTTCCCAGCGTACACGATGCACGGAACCTCGTTTCCATATATCGATCATCTGCTTTATCTAATTGTAAGTTATCGCCTCCCAGTAGGGAGCAGAAGGCTAACACGAGCCAAGCGCCGAAAGATCCCAACCTTGCGTTTGCTACACAATCATCTTAATCATTTTTCATGGATGCGGTTCTGTGCTCTTCGAGAAAAAAATAGTTTCTTCAGCCTAAGTCTTATATCGTTTGAAAGGTCACGTCCTAACACTGTGAAACAAAATTACGGCGCGCAGAAGTGATATTCCTGCGTGAACAAAGATTTTCACATCCTCTTTTAATCATTTTGTCGGAAACAAATTTCACCACAGATTAGGAACATCTCATAAAGGTGAAGGAATATTTTTATTCTATCGTGAAATAGTGTCCGCTAGAGAAACCTTGTTTGTTTACAATTAACGGAAACATTTTCATAGCCTGATGTCACCGTATTGTAGGTTCTTAGCATGGAATCGCGATATCGCCTCAACAACGATCTTCAACGAATCTCTGTGAGAACTGAAAGAGCTGGCGGTGCTTTCTGTGATCGAAAAGGAACTGATGCCATACTAGCTATAGTTAGACAGGTCAGGTGAACCACTATTGCTTTTTGGTAATCTTACCTATGCTAGTTATATTTCGTCGAGGGCATGCCAAGCCTTGGCTGTGGCTTATATGTAATTATATCAACGTCATCTTCATTAGAAATCTCTAGCGAGTATTCTTTCAAATTGGATACTCGCACACAATGAATTCAGTCTAATGTGGTTTTACTATACACTTTCTCGAATCACTTATGAATCACTTATATGCAGATCCAAAGACATTTTCCGAAGCGCTTCATCTTGTTATAGCAAAAATTCAGGGATCACAACAACTCGTGAACGATTTGAGTCGATTGTGGCATATGGACGATCAGTGCAAGAAAGGCATCATATTCTTACTGAGCTCCGATGACCGTCATTTATATTTTGCGATTCAACCTAACGCCGCCTTCAGTTAGTACACTTTACCTACACACATTCTTTGCTAGTATACCTCTACTTTTTTTGATACCCATTTCGGTGTGATAGCCGTTTAGCGAAGGTGAACTATTGCACGACAAGCTGGAAAGATCGCTTCCATATTCATCGTATATCATGAATGCCCCCCCCCCCCCCCCCCCCCCAAGCTGTAGGGTTCGCAGTATTAGACAATCTCGTTTCATTTTCGGGCATTTTCGTTCTTGAGCATGACAGCACTACTCTTGCCCGTCATGAAATATGGCAACAAGCCGGAAATAAGTGATGGGCTTTTCCCTAGCTTGGAAAACTTTTAGCCTCTCTCGTGATCTGTGGATGTTCCCTTATGAAGGAAGCGCAGTACGGTCATCTTTTTTGTAAGATTGCTTTAACAATATTTCTGTCCCGGCGAATTTGTATCAAACTTGTTTGGATACACTAGTTTTGCCCCTCTTTCTCTTCCTGCTTACTCACCTGAAAAAATGGGATGGTATCTGATACGATACTCATTCAGATGCTGATGAAGTGCAATCAATCATCGACACCAACGAAAGGCAACTTCAAACAGGTTCTTTTTGTTTTTTCCAGCTTTTGATGATTCTTTGAATAATGCGCTTTGCTACTGCGTCATATCGGAATGGTTCTGATTCCTAGGATACATAAGTAATGCGTTTTTCTGCTGAACATCTTCCCATAAGAATCTGTGATTACTTATAAGTCATGTCGCTTACTATTCGTAAGATGTTGGTCTGCACTAGAATGTGTATCTCTTGAACATCAGGCTCGGCGATCGGCTAGGAAGTTAAATCTGTTTTGTTGAAGCCGGTATAGCCCGCCGTACAACCTCCAGGGGCTGACGGAATAATGAACCAAAAAAAAAGCAAAAGAATTTGCTGAACTGTTTTCGACATAAGACAGAGAGTTCCATAAATTTCTATCTTGAAAAAGTTTGGCATTACTCATGAAACCAAAGTGTTGATAGTTATATAATACTAATAACTATCAACACTTTGGTGAGTGTTCACAGCATGATTGTCTGAAGTAGGTAGAATTAATGTTGTCTCCATTTGGTACGCTGCCGGTAGTTTCAATGGCGATCGCTCGCCCTCGTCGCAGGAGATGTCGACAAGGCTCAGAATGGTTGCAGTGCCTGCACCGATATTGCTCAGGCTCACTGCTAATGAGTTACCGTGGAAGTTTACTGACGGTCGCTAACAACGTTTCCGTCTTTCCAAAAATATACGGTGGGCCATACTACATAGTGGGAGGTTGTGAACCTGTTCGTAAAACACACATACTTTGATTAGAAGGCAGTGGCTCCACTGAACTATGTTTCTGGTACTTCTCACTTACTTAGAGTTGCTTCGACTACACGCCCAGTTATGCAATGAAGTGATCGAATACAACAGCAAACTTGATATCGATGAGAACGGGTTTACTTATACAATTCGACCTTAATGAGGTTATAGCCTGTTCTTGGCAAATGTCAAAATCGAATTTGTTCTCATTCGTCGCAATGACAACAACGGTTCATGCGATTGTTGCCTGACGTGAATAGTTAATTTTGAGCAAGGCAAAAATGACGAGTCCAGTGAAAAGAGGTCAACAAAAGGGATCCAAAGCAGGAAAATTTTGTTTTAAAGCCTGATTAGACCCCTCGTGTTTTCACCTAGAGGACGTGAGAAGGTTCTGTCATTTGATCTTAAATAGCGACCGAGACGATGACAATTTTTGCTACAAAGGGACTTTGACAAAGAAGGTTGAGGAGCTAGGAAGTTGCATTCAGGACTGGATAGATGCTAACACCCAAAAAATGTGGCGCTCTCACGTGCTCTCGTGTAATCATTTTAAACTTTTAAGGAGACTTCGTCGGAGCTCTTGGAAACATCTTCAAAGAAGTCGGCAAACGAACAAATATTGAAGATGGTTTGGTTACCCCTCATCCTCCGATCAGTGTTGCCGCTTTAACTATCTACTCTTCTTTACCACTACTGCTTTTATTTAATATTTTTGTTTGAGAGGAGTTCATACCACAATTAATATCAATATTGGGATGTGGTTTTTGATTCTACAGCTGCTCTCTTTCGACAATGTTGAGTACTACAAAGATATATTTTGTCTCATGAGGTGGACTGGCGGTACATTACAGCGCATATCACGCTTTGAACCTTATTGAAATAGACTACTTATATGTAGCAGTTGAATTCATAATCGACCCCTACACTTCTTATCACTAGCTGTCGCTAAAGGGACGTCAGGAAAAGTTGAACATTTGAGTTTTCCCACTGGACTTTGCCCCACTACTAATGCTTTTGATAATATTAAGCAATAATATAACGTTCATCTTTATCATGACCAGCACATCCATCATAAGAAAAAGCTACAGTCTGAGTTCGAGGTAGACTAAGTGAAGAAACCCCCAGCGCCTTTCATCGGCATTCCTATCATTTGCTTTCGATTGAAATTCTCGTGATACCCACCAAACCACAAGTGGAAAGGGACCTATTCCATGAAGCTAGCATTACTGAGTCCATCCTTTCTTCTTTTCCGAGAGCACAGCTGCTCTACGAGCCTCTTTGTCATTGCATTCTATATTCAGACGTAGTTGATCAAAGAAAGCGAATCAGTTTAATATGTTCCTATGTCTAACAGAAATTGGGTGAAGGGTAGCTGTGATCATATTGTATCCGTTTAAAATTGTAAAATCATGAGCGATTGACGTTTGAGGTCTGGCTGCAACATTAGGCTCAATATTGTGACGTGTACCATTCTAAAAGAGTCAATTGTTTTTGTTAATGTTTTAATGAACTATACAGAATATTTGCTGAATAAACTTTTTTTATAAGACGAGGTAACTCGATAACAGTACGTTTCAAGTGATTTCTCATGCCAGATTCAAGCATTCATTCAACTGGCAGAATCTCTGCTGCCATCTCTCTGTGAAATCATTTCTCGCAGCGAGGTGGTTGTTATTTTTTGTTGCCTAATTTATAATCGTTTCTACTTATTTAACTGCTTCACCAAGAACTATGAAAAATGCTACTCGATGTATTCATTATATGATTGGCAATAAGACCTTCCGTAGAGCAACAAACAAGTAACTTCTGCTCAGAAGGCATTGACATAAGCAACGACATATCACTTTGACGTGGGTGAAGTAGGTTATTACCTAAAGCTGCACCTTAAATTGGGCCTTGTTCAACCTGCATTTCACTCCTTTTTGCTTAGCCTAATTTATGGCTGGTTTTCGATCGACAAGGGCATCTTGGAACTTAGCGCTGCATTATATGGAGATTTTCTCATTTTCCGAGGATCGGTCTATTTCATGAATTTCGGTGACTTCGCATTTAATTTCTTTTCAGTTGGTATGTTACGCCTCCATATAAATTTATCTCAATTCTAAGAAGTCAGCTATATGCAAGTAAAAACACTAAGTTCAGCATTTTATCGATGTCTGAGAAAAGAATGTAGACTCGCAAGTATTGTACTGACGGTATTAAAAGGTACGGCTCGTTTTTAAGGACTATCAATTGTTTATTGTGTTGATTCGGTAGTAGATCACAACTGTTAGCAGATATTCGAACTATGTATGACAAACACGCCCATTAGAGCTTGGAACTTTGTTGTATCATCTTCGTATTTTGCCATTCTCTGTTGTCGTTTATGTGGAGATTTTCGACTGGAAGAACGAAGTTTACCGTGATAAACAGAGAGATTTGTAGGCATTATCGGATTGATTCAAACTTGTTTTTTATTTTCAAGATGAGTATTAAATGAATTACAAGGATCTATCATGTTTGTGGTCCAAATTGATTGCGAAAAGGGTCAGCCTGCTACCATTGTCATGTGAGGGCCGTCCAACTTATGAACTGACATTAAAGGCACAATTAACGATAAAAATGGGTTTTGAGATTTCTTCATAGAATGTATCTGTAGCTACCAAGGATATCACGCACTACATTGCCAGGTAGGGAAGCGATCTCAATAGGGAGCTACGAGGGCTCCAAATTGGCCTCGGCCGACGTACACATCCATGAGTGGCCGTGTTATGGCGACCTTCTTAAGGCTGTACCATTCACACAAAAAGACACCGACGAGATGCTGATGTGGGAGACGCCCAAAGAGTTACACACACATAATCCCGTATAACCATCTTTGTTACTACTATTTTGCAGCCTTATAATTTTTTTAAACGTTGATTTTTGCGCCTTCACTCCATTTTGCACTATTCTACCATAGCGGGCATTATTTCACTCAAGCTAGTTACCTCAGCATTATCGTAAGCTGTGCCTTAAAGACTATACAGAGCATGCAACAGAAGGAACAGGAAACGCGGCTTGGAGCGGAACAAGTGGATGTGCTAGCAAGTGTGTGAACATGCCAAAGACTTGCTCATCGAAAGGATCTCAACTAAAAAGTACAATCTCCAAATGTCATTATGCGAAACAACTGTTCCCAAAATGTTCTTTTCAAAAAAAGTGTAATAAACATGAGCATTAGGAAGAAGCATGAATAATGTCACTTTGTAGACAACTTTTATGTTACCCATTTCGGCTATGAAAAATGACAAACGTCTATTAGCCGCGTAGACAGGAGATGTAGACATTGGCTCCGCCTCCACGATTCCCTTAAGGATAAGTGTATAATAAATCTGCTGAAAATTCATGACGACAAAGATTGATAGCGTCGGCCTACTTTTTTTTCATATTGACAAAAGTCTGCACCTTTATCTCCCATGCTATCGCCTGCGACAACTGCTCGGCCGGAACGTTTCTTGGCAGTTGAATGCTTGAAATATAAATATTTTCGCAGGGGATAAAATTTTTGGTTGGAACAACTTCAAGGTATGTGGCTTTCTCTATTCACAATCTGAATTGGTTCAGCATCTCCCGAGGTTCCCTTTCAATGCACTTACACAATAACACATTGGTGACCGCGCTCATAGTGTTTTTTGAAATTCTCGTTCCGGTGGCGTTCTACTCTTTGGAGGACGTATGGAAGATGTGAGCGATGTTCCTCAGTAGTTCAAAGATAGGAGCATGGTGGATATGACTGAGGATGGCCGAGCGTAGCATTGAAACTAGGCTGCTGCAGCCGGCACACTTGCTAGCTATGACAGGATTCATCGTCTTCTAACCAGAACAGAAGACACGGCAAGTCGAGATGTTTGCCAAACTGTCTTCCTTGTCCTTAGGACCATTCTGACACCTTCCTGTGGCTCCAACATGTCTGCACTCCAGTTTTTGATTTTACTCCAAACTCAGCACGGTCCCAGATATTCGACAAACTCGAGGCCCCCACCATTTCAGAAAAGACGACAAGTCAAAGAAATCGTTTAGGAGCGATTCAGGTGGCTTTGCTTTGCGCACAAGTGAACCTATGGCTATTTTCTTTACGACATGTAGTTAAGCCTTTCTAGGTTCTGAGATGTTTAAAACCGCAAGGACATCCTAGAAAAGCTGGTTCAACGCTATAAGTTGAAGAGAACCTCCCATACCGTCCATGCGAAACGATCCTCTTTTTATAATTGTTTGTCTATGGCTCTGGTCAGCCACTTATAATGCTAACGGTCAAAGATTGTCTCGTGTATTGTGATAAATATAAAGACCTACCGTCCTATAAGACCTGGATGTCGCCGATCCCTGTTCAGAGTCACTTCGGGGCAGCGTGGAGGAGGTGGTGGTCTAGTTCCCTTCTGTAAAAGCCATCTTTTCAATGGGGCACATGTTTCGTTGTTTGTGAAGTGAAAAGAAGCGAAGAGCGAAGGAAACTAACGAACTCAGAAACAAAAAAAGAAAGGAAAAGACATGGGAATCCATTACAGATTCTCTCAGATTACAGATTCTATTGAAAAATGAGCCCAAATTGGACATGTAGTCCTGCTTCTCTCCATTCGGTCCATACAGGTCGCCATCAACTCCACCTTTGAACATCACGGCATTGTCTTGATTAATAATTCAAATGAACACATGGATAGGAGATAGTCAGTTCTCCATTATTTAAATAAGTGTTGTTTAGTTTCATTACGCTGCGCAATGATGAAACATCACAGTGTTAGAAAAAGAAAAATGGGTTGCTGTCTCAGTGAACGTCTACATACGGGTGGAGAAATGAGACGATAAATGCTCATCAAACAAATTTCGGCCATTAGTGAGTCATTCGTTATCAAGGTATCTCGATACATTGTATGTACGGATTGTAAGGGATCGAATTGGTGTGGCAGTCAAGGTTTCATGTGCTTCGCACGTGGTTCCACAATCTCTGTCGAAGCGTACTTTCGAAATATGACTCCTCGAGGAAATGTAGCCATGTAGGTGCTCTATACCTTCCTTACGGCAATGCGAGCGTGAATAGAATAGATGTACAGATAGGGCAGCAACTGGTTACTGAGGTCTTACGAGATAACTACCATGGATACTTTCTGCCCTTCACACGTTAAACTCTTCTCAACATCGAATGCAATATTTACGAACTCATAACTGAAAGCTCCATTCAATAACCTTCTCAGAAACAGAATTATCCAGAATTGTTTCTTCATTCTACTCTGAGAGCGACGAA